>VOMN01065889.1:0-93117 GCA_014899125.1 Orchestia grillus | reverse complement strand
GTGCAGTGCATCGCTTGGACACGAGTGGTGCACTGGCTGGATGCAAAGTGAGGTGCAGTGCATCATGGAATAGAGGTTAGGATATAGAGCATCAAGTAGGGATGGAGTGGTATTAGGCTGATACTGTGTTACAGTGCACCACGTGTTCACTGTGTTACAGTGCACTAAGTATACATTATCTGTGTCACAGAGCACCACGTGTACACCTACTGTGCTACAGTGCACCAAGTGTACAATGACTGTGTTACAGTGCATCATGTATACATTATCTGTGTTACAGTGCACCAAATGTACACTGTGTTACAGTGCACCACATGTGCACTGACTGTTTTACAGTACACCACGTGTACACTGACTGTGTTACAGTCACCACGTGTACACACATGTACACTGACCGTTACAGTGCACCACGTGTACAAGCGGTACATCCAAAAGGTAATTTCAAGCGACAGATGAGTCTAAGTTGAGAATTTTTTTTTTCAGGCGAGGATAAAAAGCTATGAATGTAATCAAGGGTAGAATGCTATGCATGTAATCAAAGACAAAATGCCCTGAATATAATCAAAAACAAAATGCTATGAATTTAATCGTGAACAACATACAGTGACGGAACTTCTTCACGAATTCGGCAGCGATTCATTGGTGCCGGCAGCGAAGCGACGGTGGCGTCTGGGCAAAACGCGTGTGTGGAGGCGACGGAGTTTAGGTTCTGTCTCGGGAGGCAGAGTCTAGGCTCCGTCTCTGGAGGCGGAGTCTAGGCTCCGTCTCTGGAGGCGAAGTTGTATTCAGTGTTGGAGTCGCTGCGGACTACGGTGAACTTTAGGTTTGGTGGCTTTTTCCTCGACGATTCTACGGTCGGTTATTTTAAACTTATGTAAAAGTGCCTGCTGTGTGTTAGTTCAGTTGTTGACTGTCTGTAAATTGTTTTTATCCTTATAATTTAGAGCTTGATTACTTATTAAATTTGCTTAGACCTGGCCGATAAGCAATACAGTGATTTAATTGAAAGGATATTGCGCATGTTGAATATTTTTACATGATTTAACGTAAGATGCAGCACTTGCACTTCTGTACAAGGCATCGAAAACAAGCGTCATCACGCCACGATTGTTCATAAAGCTTTATGAAATACTAGACTACTCGTGACCCGTTGGGTCAAACAAAATTTATCAAAAGCAAACCGTATCTAGAAATAGGTCCTAGGCAGACAAGTCGGTATCCACACTACATAATTAAACGAAGAGTATAAATTTCGAATATCTCAGATCCGACAGACAAACGATTCTGCCCTCTTTCTCATTCCCGTATCCACTTTACTAACTTGCCCGACTTAAATTCCTTTGTTTCACATGACATAAGTGTATATTTCCTCTTCTGTGCACGATTTCAAGCAAGCAAACAAGCAAAACAATCTGAGTTTTAGTATTATAGTAGATAGATAGATTGTACACGTAAACATCGTAAGATTGTCTATTAGTAGACGCGCCCCGCCAATTAATTAATGATAATTTCTCAAGGTGCTCTTTTATTTACTGTAACTTTGACATGAAATAATGTTTCTAGTATCACTGATAAGGACTGCTCTCTCTGACAGTCTCACTGATTCATAATACGAACTCAGGAATTTTCTCCTATCTAAATCTATAGGAGCGTGACAGAGAGCGGGACAGACGGACCAGCCAACCAACACTGAGCGATTATCATCTAATGGGATTGCAAAACTAAGCAACAAACACGCCAATACGTTAAATACCTCTCGATGTGATTATTGGTATTGCATGATACCTACGATATTCAACAGAAAATCAACGAAAGGTCCAGCAGTTCCATGGAGCAATGGAGCACCCCGAGCTACATGGAGCTAAATGGAGCTACGTGGAACATCCCAAGCTTCATGGAGCTGCATGGAACATTCTGAGCTACATGGAACATCCCGATCTAAAATACATTTAAAAGTTATTCGCGGGAAGATACTCTTCTGAAAGTTATCTACGCAAAATAAATCTAGATTTTGAATTAAGTTAAGCTTTCGAATTTTTCCTGGAAAAATGTAAAAAAACGTAGAGAAATATATTTTAATGTCCATTACATGGATATAGCGAGGTTGTTATTGAAATCGAGTGAGAAGAAACACTTTTGGTGAGTAAGTATTTCCTCCAATATAGAAATGCTATAACACTTTGTGCAAGTTGCTCAACACTGAATACTGCTGCAGCATCACACAGCGTGTGTATAGATCCCGGTAATTATTACTTCATGGAAACAAGGTCTCTTCAAATTTAAATAAATATATAATACTCGTACTTATATTTCTTAATGTATACAGAATTTGATAGCTTCAGTAATCGACGAAGTACGTTTTAACTATGGCTTTCTTTCTAATTTATTCTGAGGTAAATGTGAGTTACATGACAATAATTCTTGTCTTAGTCTTTTACTTTATCTTGGGGTCAAAATTCGTGTCAGAATCAGAATATCGAAACTCGTTTCGTGCAACACCTCCACGTCAGCGAAGTTGTGTGGGTGGGTGTGCTTCTGTAACATTCGTACACACTCGTACATCTGCAGTACGAGAGCGTAGTACGTCATCGACACGTGCACATAGCACGGCCGGCTTCACAGACAGCGTTCCACGCACACCTCTGCATTAACGCTTGTGGAACGGATGGGTCAAAATGACTAATTTCGATATGTCCAATGAAAATACCTGGATTCATTAAAGCTGATTCGACAAAAATGGCTTAGATTATTTCATTCCCATTTTAACTCATTTATTCAACGAGAAAACATTAGGATTTGACGGTGCAACAATGTTTTAAGCCCTTTACGCCCATTAGGACTGATGGGTGAAAGCCACTCATTTCGAAACCTCAAATCCCAATATTAAACTTTAATAAAGTTGGTTCTAAATGGCTAGGACAATTCCCTTCCCTTTTTAACTCATTTATTTAGCGAGAAAACATTAGTTATTTGACGGTGCAAAAAGTTTGGCCTTTACGGCCATTAGAACGAATGGGTCAAAGCCGCCCATCCGTCCTAGAGTCCACCACCACGCACGTGTGTTTACCTCAGAGCTCGTCTAGATAAGACGCGCTCCTCGCTCGCATGACACGACGCAGTTTTTTTAATAATTCAGTTGCGAGCATTTTTCTTTCCTGTTATTAAGCGGATAAGAAGAGCCGAGGGCTTACGTCAGTCCGTGCAGCAGATGTGAAATGAGCTTTGTACCTTCACTGCAGTGTACTTTGCGCCAGAAATTGTAGCTAGCTCCGCTGGTGTTTTTCGTGATAAAAATACCTAATTACGAGAAGTTGTTTACGAATTTTGAGCTCGTAATCCCCGTCATTTTGCAGCACTTAAATGCAGTGAGGCAAATTAAATGGCGCCCTGTCCTCACGAAGTTCACTGAGCAGATATTAATGACGGTATATTTTCTGTTTTTCGCTCTTTATCTTCTAGAACCGAGCATGCCAAAAACAACTCAAGTTACATTCGACAGCGTTAGCCCACTTGAACTGTTCTTCAAGTCCTCCAGGTTACCGAACGAATTCAAGACCAAATGCTACCCAAATTGCCCTCATAAATTCTACTCGCCAGCTTGCCACATGATTACCAGGATCTCATAAGCTTGCACAAATAATATAACACGACATAATCGTCAGTACAAGAATGATAGCTGCTGTTTTGACAGGGCTATGTTCCATCATAATAATAAGCCTTACAGTTCTTTTGTTTCTGAGGTACATTCATGACGATGAAGGTATCTGCAATCTCTTGCATTTCCAGCTTGAAATTTACGAATAAATCGCTCAGCAAGAACGCGGGGATCGAACCCTTGTGTGGACACTCGGCTGTTTAGCGACCGAAGCTGCATCTTTACCCCCTCGGTCACTGAGACGACAAATGTTAACTGTAATGTTTTGAGCATCTACTGGCAGTCCCGACACCAAATCCAACCTCATGAATCATTCTAAACAAAAAAGTACTCATGGTACTCTGAACATCGCAACACATATTTAATGGAAATTCATGATTCGCTGAATTATTCTCAGATTTTGAGGATATGGAAAAGCGATCCTTCTGTATGGCGCGTGGCGCAACTTGGGAAATGAATGAGAAAATTTCACCGATTGAAGTGTGAGGATGAAGCTTAAGAAACGCGGCAGGCTCAAAACTTTCGTCACAGGACCTTGGTTCTGATGTAGTCACCGGGGCATGTGTTGGGACGAAATGGTTCTGCTGGGGCATGTGCTGGGACGAAATGGATCTGCCGGGGCATGTGCTTGGACGAAATGGTTCTTCCGGGACATGTGCTGGGACGAAATGGTTCTTCTGGGGAATGTGCTGGGAGGAAGTGATGCTGCTGGAGGAAGTGCTGGGAGGAAGTGATGCTGTTGGAGAAAGTGCTGGGAGGAAGTGATGCTGTTGGAGAAAGTGCTGGGAGGAAGTGATGCTGTTGGAGAAAGTGCTGGGAGGAAGTGATGCTGTTGGAGAAAGTGCTGGGAGGAAGTGATGCTGTTGGAGAAAGTGCTGGGAGGAAGTGATGCTGTTGGAGAAAGTGCTGGGAGGAAGTGATGCTGTTGGAGAAAGTGCTGGGAGGAAGTGATGCTGTTGGAGAAAGTGCTGGGAGGAAGTGATGCTGTTGGAGAAAGTGCTGGGAGGAAGTGATGCTGTTGGAGAAAGTGCTGGGAGGAAGTGATGCTGTTGGAGAAAGTGCTGGGAGGAAGTGATGCTGTTGGAGAAAGTGCTGGGAGGAAGTGATGCTGTTGGAGAAAGTGCTGGGAGGAAGTGATGCTGTTGGAGGAAGTGTTGGGATGAAATTGTCTCCCTGAAGAAATTTTTACTCCCTTGTTGAGTAGCTGTGAACATGAGAAATATGATTTTTTGTGAAATAAAGAGTCTCAGTTTTTTACTTGGGAGATTTAGTTATTACTGAGAAGCTTCAATCTTTTTTACCTAACATTTTCCGTCTCATGATGATGAATCATTCAGCCGGCACGATAGGATGAATCGTTGAACCGGCACGATAAGCCTAGCTGCATACGCACCCCGATTGGTCGTTCAGCCATCACGTGTCTGCCCACTCGGCCTCTGGAAAATCAAGAAAACGATCTTGGACTAAGACCGGGTGGCCTGTGCAGCAGTGCTGCGGGCGAGAGGCCTGGGCTTCCTCCTTCCTTCACACAGCTGCAACAGCTCAACAAGACGAGCGGGCAGTCAGTGAGGCTCTGTCTGTGGCCCGCACGATCACAGCACCCGCACCACATTTATTTAGCTTCGATATTTGTCTTGTGTCCCTACTGTGTTCGTGTCCTGTCCCCATTGTGTTCTTTGTGTTCCTTAATGTGTCCTTACTGTGTTCTTTGTGTTCCCTATTGTGTCCTTACTGTATTCGCGTCCTGTCCCTATTGTGTTCTTTGTGTTCCCCATAGTGTCCCTACAGTGTTCTTTGTGTTCCCTATTGTGTCCCTACTGTGTTCTTTGTGTTTCCTATGGTTTAATTATTCTTTATAATTTTCAAGAGCTGGCATGAAACATTTCTGGAAGAAAACATGCATTGATGAATAATTCTTCATTTTCAGAGATTCATGCATATCAACCAAATTCAAAATAGCATCTGAAAATCCTTTTCAGTATTTCAGAGTTGAATCTAAAGTAGAACACGAAGAACGATTTTCTGTACACCATTGTTCCAGGTTCGAATCCGACGGCCTTCTCCTTCATGGGCCGCGCGGTAGACCTCCACAGTACAGCCGCCGTTGGTCTCGTAAACACAGATGGATTATGTAAGGATTGTGATAATTCATATCACGTCCCAGTGAATGTTGAGTCCCACGCTCTCTCACAACACGGCCATTTCCTTCGGTGTTAGTGCCCCCTGGCACGCAATTCCCGCGGTACTGCGGGTTGCTGCGAGATTCCAGAAGAAATTAGCGCCGTGGAAATGAAAAGGAAATTAGGCGCTGGGAAATTAAAAAAAAATTTCACGCGTGGAAATGGAAATAATATCAACCCTGTGGATATTAGGAGAAAATTCACCCAGTGAAAATGATAATGAAATTCGTCCCGTGGAAACGAAAAGGAAACTCGCTGCGTGGAAGTGGAAAGGAAATTTGCTCACCGAAAATGAAAATGAAATTAATCGCACGAAAATGAAACGGAAATTCACAATGTGCAAGCGAAAAAAAATTCACCACGTAGAAATGAAAGGGTAATTTGTCCCGTGAAAATAAAAAGTGCTTCTGAAATCGTACCAAATTTATTTCTCTTGCTTCACGAAACGCGGCGAGTGAGCGGGGCTGGGCTGCGGCACCTCCTTCATTTCGCTGTTTGGAAGCCGGTCAACATCCACGGTGCGAGGATTCTAAAAAGACGTGGGTCTTAAAAGTCAATCTCACAAAAAATAGGTTATTTTGAAAGCAATCCGTTGATGAGGAATACGAAAGAGTATACGTATAAATTTGGTAGAAATAAATTCGAACGTTTCTATATGCTGTTACTTTGATTGGCTCCTCGCGCTTGTGACAAACTTACGAGAGGTGTACTCAAAAATGACTGAAAACGAAGAAGGTAATAGTTTTATTTCCGACGGACATGTGACCCATCCAAGCGCTAGACCCATCTTTTCTAACTCTTGATTCACTTGAAAAAATCAAGGGGATCGAACCCTTCACTTGGCGGATTCGTCAGCACTCCATAGGATCGACACTCTAGGCCGCCGAGAAGGTGCAATGGACCAATACTCGTATTTCCCAAATAGTTCGTTGCATGACAAACTATTTATTTGCCTCGACTGTGCAGTCATGGAATTCAACAAAGGTTCAGCGATTGGAAAAAGGATTCTTGAAGTTGAAGTTTTTCGATAAGCTCACATAAGTTCTGCTCTGCTTGCGGTTTTGTTTTCTTCATACTTCTCCTCTTGATATTTGAAGGACCGAATTTACGGCGCTGTTAATTATCACAGTTACTATGACCATCAGAACCATAAAAATGCAAATTAGGAGACAACTGTGAGAAGGAGACAAATGGGTCCTTCGGGTTATATATAAACAGGTAACAAACACGAGGGTAGAAAGTTTTGTTGGGTAATTTAAGAGGCCCAAGTCGGTGTAGTAGGGGATTATGGTAAAACATGAACTAATTAGGCCAGTGATTAAGATCATGCTGGACATCAGGACAGTGTAAGAGGCCACCTGGAACATCGGGGTGATACTAGAAATCATCAGAGTAATGATGAAGGTAATGAATAATACCAGAACAGTGCAGGAGGTCATGAATAACACCAGGACAGTGCAGGAGGTAATGAATAACACCAGAACAGTGCAAGAGGTAATGAATAACACCAAGACAGTGCAGGAGGTAATGAATAACACCAGGACAGTGCAGGAGGTAATGAATTACACCAGGAAAGTGCAGGAGATCATGAATAACACCAGGACAGTACAGGAGGTCATGAATAACACCAGGACAGTGCAGGAGGTAATGAATTACACCAGGACAGTGCAGGAGGCTATAAGGGCCTTCAGAGTAACGCTAGTAATTCAAGAGGTGATCAAAACAACAGGTATTGGATATAACAGTCTTCGCGTCGCTCGTACTTTTTTTTTCAACAAAAACGACCCCTCCCAGTTTACTGGAGTCTTTTATTCCGCTAAATGTTTGCACGTTCTAAGCTAGAATTCCTTGATTAAAATTATTGTGATTCGTACAAGGATCGAGTGTAAAAGTAGTCTACGGGACCAACCCATACGTATCGCCCCCCGACCGAGTTCAGTGCCCGTAAATTTTTTTCCTTTTGAAATAATTTCACGATTCATTTTTCATTGTTGTCGAGAAATTTTCATGCCACATACATACTGTACATACATGCATCATGTTTAAGCATATTGATGACATTCAAACGTGAGTATAAATTGAGGTAAAAAAACAGGAGCACTCGTATCCTCATCTTTAGGTCCATATATCTATGTACAACCCTTCATAACTCTTATTAATGTAAAATTACTTCAAATATTACAGTATTAACAACTATCGTCAGCAAATTACTAATTATTGCAGGAATTTTGGCACTGAGTTATTGTTAGGTGTTTTTGTCCTAAGAGACTGCTTCATTGTAAAAAGTTTTCACAGTAGCGATTAGTTGGCAGCCTCTAAACGAACTAATACGCAATATCGTGTTTTCAAGATAACTGTTTATTCCTTCGCTTCACACTCTTCGATCACTTTTCCTCAAAGCTCGATTTTTGCGTCGTAGTTGCGAGACGTAGCTAACTCTACCCATGATTTTGAAAATAAGTTTCTACTTCATTATTCGCTCACTCTTGATTCTCGAACGGAATGTCAGCCCGAACATTTCAGTCCGTAGCGAAACTTCAAATTATGCAGTGTATCTTCACATGAGCAGCAAGTGTGCGGGTGTCCTAAAGCTGCAGAAGGGTGCTACAGCCGCGGAAATACGGTATACATGTATAAGCTGTAAGAAAACTCAATATAAGCCGGAGAGTACTACAGCTGTACGAAAGTATTATATCTGCAGTACAGCACTACATGTATATGCAGGAGAGTGTGCTAGCTGTTGGAGGGCACTACATTTTCTGGGGGGTAATTCAGCTGTAGGGAGATAGAGCATCAGTAGGAAGGTACCATAAATGAAGGAGAGTACAACATCTGTAAACGAGTGCTGTAGCTGTTGAAAGAAATTATATCCGTAAGAGGGTACTGCAGCTGCATGAAGATACAGCATCTGCATGGAGGTGAGATACATGCAGAAAGGTACAACACATACAGGCAGGTACAACATCTGCAGAAGGGTACTATCGCTGCTGTGCTGCAGATGCAGCTCGCCAAAATTGCACGTCAGCGAGGTATTACTCTGCAACTATCATTATTCATCCGGTCTTCTAGCGGCTGCTCAAGCTGCGGCAACAGAGGAGAGCAGCTGCGGCGACGGTCCGCCAAGACTCGTTCTATCAAAGTTCACAATAGCTCGAGCACGAGAAAATGTACGTTCACGACCGAACGTTACTTGCCTCAACACATTGGGGGCACACAATTGATCATCTTGAGGTAAATAAGTTGAGCGCCACGGTCCAATTTGCTCTACCATTGGGCACTGGTGATGGATGACTCCGCGATTAGGGAGTTCGCTATCGATTTCAGAGCCCTGTGGTAGATTAGTGTCGAGTTAGGCGTACCACGATGCTGTTTATTGACGATGACTGGTTATGAACAGCAGCGGAATTGTGATACGCTTATTAATGAACTGGCGCCTCCAATTTCGAGACGGCGGCGGATTTGAAAAGATAACCGCTATATATTATAGGCTTAGGGTATACCAAAAGCCTTGGCTGGAATGCGCATCGATGTATTAACGTTGCAGAAAGTAACAGGAATGTTTTTTTCCTTGGAAGGAGTTTCGCTCTTCCACGTTCCTCAGCTAGACAAAACAGTTAATTTGGTAGTTTTTGCAAATTGTTTTCGCCGAATATAAAAAATGACTGCAAATTTCTTGAAAACCGAGTTTTAAAATGTTTGAGAGCGAGATGAAGTAACGATGTGCAAGCGAGTATACAGGGCAGCGAGAGGTGCTGAGAATTTCGTTGTGTTCCGTAAAGGTTACATAGCAAGAAAGGCATTGATGTGTCTCACAGAAGACGGGGAGATACGGAACGAGTTGCGACAATATATCGAGTAGAAATTTAGCTGCAAAACGGTGCGTAGAAAACTAGCACCAAAGTTGCACGTGGAAAAGCAGCTCGAAAAAGACATGTGAAAAAGTAACAGCAAAATATTATGTGGAAAATACGCATCAAAGTGGCATACGGTAGAGTAGCCTCAGAGTGGAGTGTGGAAAAGTAGCTATTAAAATTCACGGAGTAAAGCAGCATCAAATGACATGTTGAAAAATAGCATCAATATGGCACATTGGAAGGCAGCTTCAAAACGGCGAGTGAAAATGAAGCATCTAAATGGTATGCGGAAAAGTGGTTCCAAAATAACATGTGGAAAACCAGGATATAAATTGCATATTGAAAATTCGCATCGAAATGGAATGTGGCTAACGAGTAGTTACATCAAAAATGGCATGCAGAAAATGGCTTTGTCTAGAGTTTCTAAATGATAAACTGAATTAACTATTATTAACTAACACATACTACATGGAGATTGAACTGTCTAACTTGCATGTTTTAATATTGCTTTAAGCTGATGGGAAATAACAACTTAGGAGGTTTGTTTTGCGGATTATATGTAAGCATTGGTAAAAACTAAGTCTATCAAACTACTTGAAAAAAGCTAGAAAAATTAAGTCGAGAAACTTTCCGTAAAAATCTGCGTTTATGAATCACATTCTAAATTGGCGAATAAGTTTCATAGGAGTCTGAAGAAAAAACAATTAAAAAAGTTGTTTTATAAAGCCTGAGCAGCAAAATTAACAGCGAAAAAAAAATCGAAGGGAATTTCGTTAAAACGGGGGAACAAAATATTTAATAGAGATTATGCACGGCAAAATAATTCCTTCCGAAAGGAAGGAGAATAAAATGAACAGCATGATCGTGAGAAGGAAGAAAAAGAGGGGACGGTACGGTTCATATAAAGTCGAGGTGTCAGATATAAAATAACACTCTTCGTTGAAAAATTCACTCGAAGTTTTGTTGAATATCCCATACTCTGCATTGGTCTTGCCTTGCGTCTGAGTGAAGAGTAGACACAAAATCTATGGGAGCAAATTTTATGAAATTTCATCTCCCCTGTTGCATCATTAGGGCACTTATGCTGCCTGCGACTTCAGTTTCTTATCGTTTTTTTCATGGTGACTTCTGCGTTAAATTATGCTGTGCTAAATTGAACGCACCTCAAATTAATCTCAGTATACTTCGATTAGAGTAACAGAGCCAATTGCAATGTATATCGATTTATTTAAGTAAGAGCGAAGGGGACTGATGAATGTCTTTATGAAATGAATATCACAAGAAGCTCTTTGTAATAACGTCCCAGCATGTATAAATTTGAATAATCTTTGATCCGCGCACATTTTAATCATTTTTTCATAAATTCATCGATGGGGAGGCGAAAAAGTTATACTGAGTGTTGTCTCTTTTTTGACTCTTTGATGGTTCGTTTAGTCGCTCGTCTCCATTGAATATTGAGTGTGTGATTTTGCTGAATCCTATCATAACCCTCTTTAGGTCTCTTTCCGAAGTTGAATCTTCCCCACAAGAATTTTTGTCATGTAAAAATACTTCATACCCTTTTCTAGGACATAAAGCGCTTAAAATGTGATCCTATTACAGTAGAATGCATTAACTTCCTCATGAATTTCAAATTCTCCAAATGAATTCAGGATCATTGTCAACCTCCTCTGATTTCTTTGTCCTTGAAACTTCAGCTCTTGCTCATAAATGCTCATAAATGTGACGGCACAACACTACGCTTTCGTTTGTAGAAATACATGCTTATATCATGCGAGTCTCATCGAAGAGTAAGTTGAATCTTTGTAGCATTTTCCGTAGAGTTTGATACAAATGCAGCCGGCTCGAAACACTAACTCTGTTGAGGCAGCTTGGGAATGGACCCCATACGTTAACGGCAACAGACGACTCCAGCTAATAGTCGTTCATTTCTTCGGCAATTTAAGAGCAATTGGATAGTAAATCACAACTGAAAGGCCACTATCAGCGTTCACATTTTGCTGCCGCAGGGAGGAGGACTCTACCAGTGAAGAATTCAGTCCCAGTGGGTCGGACATTTTAAAGTTGTCTGAACATTTGTGTTCATTTGCTTCATTTGGTGATCGTGTCATTTGAGATTTTAAGCCTACGGAAAGCTGCGGTCGTATTATTTTGGCAAATTAATTTTCTGAAAGCTCTGTAAATGATAGCACTCGGTTGTTTGAACAAATTATTAAAGTCTGACGCATTTAAGCTTTCGACGCTGGTTCAGTCGCAATAAATAAATCCACCATCACAAATAAACTGTGTTTTATACTATTTTTAACCAATATTAATAACAGTAGCACGCTCAGGCTCAACAGAGGTTTAAGATTTGAGTTTTTTGGGCTTATTGGAAAATATTCAGCATTCATAATTGCACATCAAAATTCACATCGTTTCACATCTTTTTTTAGCCTTAAATTTTCCCTGACCTCATCGAATTCTGTTTAAAATACTGCAAGCATTTCAAAATAAGCAGACAAATACAAGCCTTTTACCAAAATTCTTCACTCGGTTGTGTTACCTACATCGAGGACGCTAACTTCCTGTCAACTACTGACCCGTACGTCCTGTCAAAAGCGAGCCTCATACATCCTGTCAACTACTGACCCGTACGTCCTGTCTAAAGCGAGCCTCATACATCCTGTCAACTACTGACCCGTACGTCCTGTCTAAAGCGAGCCTCATACATCCTGTCAACGAATAGCCCTTTACATCTTGTTTATCATGAGCCACATACATTCTGTCTAGCAAGAACAACATACATCCTATCTAGCACGAACTCCATACATCCTGTCTAGTATGAACTCCATACATCCTGCCTAATACAAGCCCCATACATGAGTTCATGCCTCGATGTCCATACATGCTGCCCTGCAACATTCTTTGTTTTCAAGCGAACAAAATTTTCATAAAGTCGCCCAATTGAATTCACCTTCTGCTCTGCGCTCGAAATTCAGGCAACTTTCGACTTTATGTCCCTTTCTTATACTCAAGAGTCGTAAATATTCGGTCAAATTGGATAGGCATGCTCTCTCCTGATCATATTGGGTTGATTTTTATTATGGTTTTGTTTCTGTTTTGGTTTTTATTGGTTCTATGGTGGTTCTGTCTCAGCGCGCTTGTGAATGAATAGTTAATAATAAAAAATTCCTTCAAGTCATGCTATTTCAAATTAGTACGAACAGGCTTGGGCAAAACAAAAATTTTTCCTACGTATGTATGCATGGTAAAATTTAGAAATCCACATTGCAAGGGCGGAGTCAATTTCCCATCATTTAATGACACATGCACTTCGAATTCAATAATTCTCAACACAGAAGCGATTGTGGGTAAGGTTTTCACTTTAAAGAAATCGATCCCAAAATGGCTCAACCATTCACCCTGCGTTTGAATAATATAGGCCAGGTGCGGGGAAAGGAATTGGCCCAGCTTTTATCCTTGTCAAACTATTACTTTTTGTTTAACAGGATGATAAATCCTGTAGGTAAAAGAGGTTTAACTGAAATCAAGAACTTATAAGCGATATTATTTTCTGATCGTATTTGGAACAGGCACCATAAATGCGAAACTAAATAAATGGCATAGAGCGCTAACAAAAGTCCTGCTAGCAGCGTGAGGGCTCGTAGGACGTTTATGGTGCACAGGATGGCGAGTAAACGGGGGAAGGAGAAAGTAATACGTGTTGTTGAATACATACTTGGAAGGTGGGCCTGGATTGAAAGTTTTTTAATATGAAAGAATGATGATATAAAAAAGGGCATGTGCTTGATATTATTCACTGAAATGGGAGATTACGTATACCTAGGGTGTATAAAGTGAACGAGGGAATGGTTGATTCTTGAATCGTGAAAGTAAAGATGGTGATGAAGTTATATATGAAAGGAGGTTGTCTGAAGAAGATTAATGGCTCAAGTAAAACAATGTACTAATTTCCATGGGAAATAATTCCTTCGTGAAACAAATACATTCATAAAAATATAAACGCTTTACAGTTTTCTTCGAAACTTGACGACTTAAACTAGTGTTTTTTAGTCCTATCAATGGTACCTTTGATGGTCAGGTATTTTTTTCGCATAAAACTGATAACTTTTTCAAGAAGAAAATTTGTGAGTACATCACAAAGCATAAATCTCCATACTTTTCAATCACACCCTCATTTCAGCTCGTTCATTCACCACAAGATGTGTTTCCTCATTTAATTTCAAAACGCACACTAAGGATACTGATCCATGTAGGTAGTAACTTTTCCTCCCGTCTCGGAGGTAAATATGTTCGTCACGTGAAACTTATCTTGGCTTCGTGGTTATCTTAACAAACTCGTCACGTTTTGCCTCATAAATTCGCAGTGTTCTTGTACATAGATGCTGTAGATGCGCCTCATGAAGTCAGGAAGCGCAATAAGCACATTTCAAGCCTCCTGCTCCTGGACATGTCATTACGGTGCACTTTGGTACTGAGAATATCTTCGGAGCCGCCAAATGAGATTCCACGAAGCAGTTCATAGGAGCGGAAATTGAATTTTTCCGAAACGCCCTTTTTTCATATTGTCGTTGAGAAAAGCCCTCACGTGCAGGAAGAGAATGTCTGGGGTTGACATTTTTCAGGGATTTTGGCATCGGCTAGAAAAAAAGGGAAAATTGTCGTCGAATTTCCATGGGGTCTCAAAATTATATTAGTGAAGAATTAGGAGAAATTGAGACTTCATGAAGTGGTTTAATTTACGCTCCTTGTTTATTTATTAAAATAAAATAAAATAAAAATTACGCTCCTTATTTAGTATTGGTTTGTTGTGGTCTTTGGTTGCGTATGTCTAGCGATGCAATTTACCTCTGACTTCATGAGCACGACTGCCGATTTATTTTAGCGAAGTGTGATGCAAAGTATGAGGGAAATATTATAGCGGCAGAGTTTACCCGAGAGGAATAGTGATTCATAATTGGTTAAGTCGAAATAAGCAGCGATTAATGTTCAAAACTAGTGATTGGAAAACCCTGCAATCAGTAAGACTTAATTTTTGAAGATATTTTTTTTAACGGACGTCATTACCGAAAAACAATGAATTGCCAAAATGACTCGGGTGAGCCAAGAAAAACCTGCTTCTGAATGAAAAACAATTACATTTTTAGCTCTTGATAAAACGATTTTGGGAGAATTTGCAACGAATATATTTCTTTGAGTTCCGGCATGTTGAGTTCTAGCAACGTCTCTGAAATTTTGACTCATCAATGAGAAACGAACTAGCATCCCAATACGTGCATATACAAGGCTTTCGTTAATTGAACCCGCACCAATTACAGCTTAAAAGTGGGAATTAATATTCCGTTAATGAAAATCTATTGCTATTCATGGTTAACTATGTATTCTGTTGTAAAACATTTATTGCGAAAATTTCGATGGAGTTAAATATTTCAAGCTGTCTTTTTTCTATCACCATTGATATCAATTTTCATTACTGGAAACGATTATTTCGAACAAAATATTAACCTACTCTGAGATAAACTTCCAAATCCCCATCTCAAGCAAAGCCTCACTCTGTTGCTTTAAATAGGTAGCATCGATAGATAGAATGAAGGCTATTGCCATGTCTCGATCAGAGACATTTCAAAATAGATAGCGCAATAAAATTTTCTTCTTTCAAGACTGTTGTTTCTAAAGAATTGACCTTCTCAAGAGACGATCGACTGTCCGGGCAAGCGAGCTTGTACATAGCTGAAAAGGCCGTCCCTTTCGAGACAGACGGTTATGGCCCGCTGGAGTCTCTTTGCGACTTCCATACCCGTAGCTCCAGTTGACCGCATGATTAAAGTGTGTAATAAATCTCGTGCTTATTGTCTCTTTCAACGCAGGCAAGTTCCGAATCGAGTTAATTTTTGACGTCGATGAGGACGCTGATCCTGTGAAACGCTTTTCAGGAATATTTTAAATCCCAATATAACATTTTACTGTATAGAGAAAAGAAATTAGGATGTCAGATACTTCTGAAGTCCTTCCAACAACATGCTGACATATACATTACATTAAAAGATTTTAACCGCAAGGTACGAGACTTTCATTTTTGCACTAGGAATGATACTTAACTTTAATTACCACATTTTGTTTTGAGGCGGTGAGTTTTTGTTATTACGAAAGTGCGCACTGAATGACTTTGCTTACACTCATAGGAATGTGCCTTACAAATCTAGTGAGCAAAAAAAAGAATCAAACATACTTTCTGCTCGATTACGTCACTCATCGTCAACAGGAAAGTAGCCAACGACAATTTCTGAGTATTTTCATATTATCTGAGGGATTTGAAATATGAAAAATATATACTTCGTAAGTGATTTACTGCACAGTATTGAAACAGTAGGAACCATTTGTTAATGGAAATGAAAATACGAATAGGAAGTTGGAAGCTTTATAGAAAACAAGCAAGGCTTCGTTAGATGAAGCTACTCTCGTTCACGTATATCATGAATATGTAGCTGTGATGATTATGAATTGTTTAGATGTTATAAATAATACGGTACTTCAGCCATGGATTTGAACAAATGGTTGCTTTTCTTGTAAGAGAAAACACATACCAATATACAGTGTAAATCTACGAAATTTGAGTCAGGATATTAAAACACTTTTGTGGGGGCGACAAGATTAGGTTGTAAAATCTACGGAGTGTGAACCTAGATTTTGCCTAACATTTTTTGGGGACGTACTGGGCTTGGGGTCACGCTAAATGGCTAGTATGAATTTGTACTACTGACTCCGACTATTACTTCAAATTTAGTATCAATTATTAGCATTTAAAATGACGGTAACGAAGAGACTGATACGAATTATTAATGTTGTCCTCAGAATATTCCTATACTCGTGAATACTATTTCTTTTTTTATTAAATTGTTTACACTGGATCACTTCCATACACCACAAAAGCATATTCTGAAGCACGTTTTCAAAATCATTGAAAAAACGATGCAGTCGACATAATAATCACGAACGTAAAGTAAGGGAAAACCTCTCGTACAATTTAACAAGCATGTTGCTCAAGGTCATGGGTTTCGCATTGAATGTCTGCCGCGAGAAGAAACTCACCGATAAAATATATTTCTCATTCGTTTCACTTCCACAAACCTGCATGAGACCCATATTACGGAGCAAGAAGCGATGCTGGGGAACGCCTTAAGCTTCATGCAGCTGTTGTACGTTCTAGTTTAACGCACGAAATGATTCAGGCACGGCGCCACCTGAGCTTTACATGTCTCAATTTGAAGGCAAAGCCCCCGCTTTTAGGAACAGGATATCCGGAGTGGCTAGAGTTCATTGGCTCCGGAGCCTTGAAATGGCTGGAAAATATCCGGAGCGTATCTTAGCTACGTTCGGGGGCTGTAAAGTGGCGTCGTGACGTATGAAAAAAACCTTAAAATGAATAATAAAGGAAGTTATAAAATTGTTTCACTCCCTCATCCGAAAATGAAATGTGAGAGGAAGTACGTTTTCACCGATTTTCAGTGCAAAGTCATAAAGCGTGCCTTGAAACGTCGAACTTTACAGTCAGACTCTCTACCTGTTGTGCCAGGGCCTCAGTAGTATGTATGAATAACGTGCGTATATCATGCCTGGGTGGAAGTATGAGGCAAGAAATTCAGTGTGTCGTTTGTAATTACCCTAGTCGTCCCTAGGCTGAATATTCCCCTTTTTAAATAAGGGAACACCTCCAGAAAATCTGCAAAGTAATAATGCGTGCCAAAACAGTTCATCTGTCTGGTCCATTTTTGAGATGTTCGAGTTGTGACGCAGTTGGCATAGGTAAGGGAAATGAAAAAAAATGAAACACTTTACGTAACTCCATAACTGTTTATTTACTCGAAGTTTTAGATAGCGCTAGACCACCCGTAGCTCATTGGTCACTGTTTTGAAGACCTCTAATTATTTCTCTATATTTTCTAACAAATTACCAAACAAAAAAATTATTTGAGTTTAATGAATCGAAAAATACAAAACATGAAATTACTGAGAGATGAGTCTAGCATTACTTATAATGTTATTACTAAATACAGTAGTATGCACTGGCAAGCCGATGCACTGGCATCGGAAGAAAAGATGTTTATTATTTTTATACAACAAAGACAGATTGAACTACTATTACGATGCTTCTATTGCAAAGGCTTTCAGAGAAGGACAATCCGTATTTTCACAATACCTTTTGACAACTGTATGATGATAAGATTGAATGGGATGATCAAATACTCTAATTAAGTCGAATGAAAGGGCTTGGTAATTTTAGACACTTATTGTTTTAAAATAAAATACTTTCAACTGACAATATAAGCGAGTAGAATAATACGCGATAAAATATTGGCGCTACAACACCTCTACGAAGACGAATTTTGCTTGGTGCAGGCAAGATGCGCGAGAAAATAAGACGAGTGGAGTTTGTGCGAAATTTACCTGAGGTGGGAATATGAAATCTCTCAAATTGAATTCTCTTTCAGCTACCAACATGAGTTGTATCCTGACATTTGAGAAATTTCTTCAAGCCTGCTGTAGGACACTATGCGTTCTTTGAACAAATTTCGAGTACATTCGTTCACGAGACTTAATTAATTTGTGTCTCTCTACAGAATTCCTGCCTTGGCATGCCTTCCTTACATTACCCCATTGCAACTGAGTTTAGAAGAGCTAAGTCATTTCGTTGGTGGCGTAAAATACAAATTCAAAACACAAATAAGCCAGGAGCTGCTGGTCGGTCCCATTTCCCTCTTGATTGGCGCAGGAAGGCGGCTTCGAAATCTGAACGGCGTGCCTGGGCGGGGATTGTCAGAAAGGCAAACAGCGTTAATAGAATTCGGAGCATTGCGAGAGACAGAGTGATATTGCTCTTCGCCCCAGCGGCAATTGGTCCAAGTGTACCTTAAGGATTTGAGGCGTATGAATAAACTCTGGGGTGTGTGCATAGGTGGGCTTAGGCCCGCTTTCCCGCCGGGCGGCCCGGGAGGGACGCCTCACCATTTCCAAATCATGAGCTGAAAAATGTTAGTCCCAGCCACGCATTCAGCGTGTCCTCTAATGAAGATTCAAATGGAATATTTCCTCGAAAAATGTAACCCGAGTTACGTGGAGTTTACGTTAACTCTCATGACTTATCGGTAGACTTGTCACTCTGTGAAATTCTGACTGGAAGTTATACGCACAATATTTAAATTTCTCACTTAATTAAAATTTAAGTTAGCTGAATGCTTGATTGCAATAAAATTAAAAATTGCGAATGGCTTTCTAGAGCGACATGTTTTTTTTCCAACTAGAGAACCTTGTAATTTGATGCATACAAAGGGCAAAAATTGGTATTGGTACGTGACTGCGATGGGAAACCCATGGCCAGAAATTGGCCAGGCAATTCGTGTGGACGAGTGGGGGCCAGAACCTGTGAGGATGGCAAGGAAGCGACTGAATTTAAAAATCGTGAGACGAAGCCAGGCTTTGGCTGAGTAGCTGTCAACTCATTGCAAAAAAAAGATGTTGAAACATCTTGTGAGACGAAACCAGACACTTTGGTTGCGTAGATATTTCAAAATCTTTTTTTTTTATAATAAGTCGTCCACTCATTCCAAAAAAAAGAGATTTTGAAATATCTTGTGTGACGAAACCAGACTTTCGTTGCGTAGATATTTCAAAATCTTTTTTTTATAATAAGTCGTCAACTCGTTCAAAAAATTGAAATATCTTGTGTGACGAAACAAGACTTTGGCTGAGTGGTTGTCAGCTCATGGCAGAAAAAGGAGATTTGAAAATATCTTGTCGTGCATGCAAACTTGCATCTTATACGATCGTGCACGCCTTCATGAAAGCTTAAATATGCTGGCACACCTCTCTGTATAAATATTAACGATGGTGTGAATTATTAAGGATGATGGAATGAAAGTCATTTTGGCTTTATGTAAATAAAACCAATATTGCCGGTAATCAAGCTCGTATACCTGCATGATTGAAGTCAATTGATATAATCAATACATACTGTACGATGAGGACAAAGATTAAAATGTTTGAACATTTATTGCAGGAAAATAAGTCGTACAAAGTCCATGTTATACAATTCAATATGAGGGACAAAAAAGGCTTTTCACCCTGACGCCTGTTGCTAGCGAAATGCTTTATTGGCATGTGCATCGGCTTGTGTATGCATTATTATAGGCCTCTATAGACATAGACCTTTATGGACTCTGTAGACATTCAATCATACCTCTTTATATTATTAGCATACGCATGTCCCTAGCATAGTTTTATTGCATCTGTATCGGTTTGTGTACGCTTTAATTCAGACCTGCATGAACAAAAATTTCAAACAACTGTACACCAGAACACGTTCTAAAAACCAGAATGACGTTCCATACAAACGTCCTTACTCTCGATAAAGGAGGACGCCTCTCACAAACCCAGGTCACAGAACACAGTTGCCTCTGTAGCCGCTCAGCGACGCCTTGATTTTGAAGCTCTCCCTGTAATCATCGGAGGAAAATTGATCTCGAGAACTCGTAATCCGTTTGGATTCGTTCGGATTTCGAAATCCGGATTCGTTCGAATCACAAAATCCGCTTGGGCTGACGCTTTAATCTGCGTTCCACTTAGAGAACTTTAGATGTCCAATGTTTGCTGGATAATGAAGAAAGGAATCTGTTTTTTTGGCGAATGGTTAAATCGGGAGAAATCAACTCCCTAGAAGTGTTATCACGGCCACGGGATTTTCCTCGAAATAGTAGCTTATTTACGACGTACTTTTCCTATACGATTGTAGCGACCTAATTTAAATCCATGGTCCTGCGAGGTCAAGGCTGTGACATTGCATTTCCTTTGGAGGTAAAGAATGGAGCACCCGTCTAGGAAACAACGCTCTTGGATATTCAAGAGAAACACGGAAAATTTAATTCGTTCACGAAATGTCACCGAGAGTCCCACAATAAAGTAAAGAGAAACTAATTCCGAATTGCAGTGAGCACTGAAAATAAAAACTGCTATTTTCGTGGTGGGGGACCGGAATTTTACTTTCTGGGTGAAGTTGTCTATTAGCAGCAGTGGTCCACAGTGACGTGGTCTTCTCGCACAAGTGTGACGCGGTCTACACACTTTGTACGTACACTAAATGTACTTCGTATACTTACACCTCTTCCGTCACACACACACACCTCGCGTGCCACGTACACACACCCCGTGAGTAATAAACACACACCTCGTGCATCACACATGCACACTCCTCGTGCGCTACGTACACACACCTCGTGAGTTACACACACTTACCTCGTGCGTCTCGTACACACGCCTCTTGCGTCTCGCACATACGCCTCGTGCGTACGTACGCGATCTGTGAGACCCAAACGTAACGCTGTCGTCGCAAAAAAAGCAGTATCGCCTTCCGTTAGCACTGCTCGTTAGACTTTTTCCTGTCCCTTAACTACCGACCTAATGAAACGCTTCGCTAACTGCGATGCTAATTGGAAGGCTATACAGAATCAATACGTTAAGTCGCTCAACGCAATACAATTTGTTCTACGTACAATTGAGTACATCGAGCGTGCGGAGCTTTGTTCGCCAGATGCGCTCAGTGTGTGACAGTAATTCTTAGCTCATAGACTTGGATGAATTTAAGCTTTTTTTGTGCCAGAGATAGCACATTTCTCGTCATTAATTCTGTCAGTTTCAATGAAGGATTTGGGAAAGGAGAGCATCTAATCTCGTTCATGAAACATTCAAACTTAATCATATTCAAAATCCCGAGCTTGGATTTTTGTTTGAGGATCTTCAGCGAAATGAATTCTTTCCACACCGTACTCACACCCCCAATTAAGAGGGCCAATTAATATTGAGGACTCCAGATCGATCGCCCCGCATTGTGTTGTGTAGAGCGGCAGCAGCAGCGTGCGCTGTCCAGCCTCTGCAAGGCATTCTGACAAAGTTTATTTTCATCGATTGTCGCGATGTCGACGCAAATGAACGAACGTTAACGAAATATTCAGCACGTTAGACGGAAAGTTAAGCTTAAACAGAGTACGCCTGCGTCGTTTTTTTATTGTAGCACGCATTTCATCTTTTTTAATGATCCGGCTCTATGAACCGACCGGCTCGCGATAATGATCTTGTTATTCTCGGGGTTAGTTACGGCATGAAGAGGGCTTCAGTTTAACATGGCCACCAAATTTGGCGTGGCTTAATTATCTTGGCTGACGTCCAGAAGGAATTTTAAGAGTTTCGTTTCAGCACAGTTTGGTTTCATGGAATCTCAATTTGCTTAGCTGTAATGGTTGTGGCGTAGACGGGAATTTCACGTGGCTCAGTTTTGATGGCTGTGGCGTACGCGGGAATTTCATACGACTTATTTTTGATGTCTGTGTGTAGACGGGAATTTCGCATGGCTTAGTTATGCAGCATAGGTTAATTTCAATGCCAGAAGAACTTCATTAATAATGACTAAATACAATATTTGTTTGGAAAGTTTTCATTTGATTTTACTGTTAATGATTGAAAATTTAGTTCAATTTCCATGGTAACGCATCAGACCGGAATTCAATTGAGCTTTAACTTGAGCAGCTCACACAAACTCAACGGGTCAGAATTACAAATCTTAAGCCAACGCTTTCCAAGCGGAGTGCCGGGTGTGCGCTGCACCTGTTCTAAGTTTAGTCGCCTGAATTTCGGAATTATTCAGTTATTTAGCGATTAAGCTATTATACATAATTATCTACTGCTATTATACACAAGGCATCACGTATTGTCATAATACAAGAGGCATTATTGACTGCTATTATGTATACATAAGGCAATACTTACTGCTATTATATATACATAATTTAATACATGCTGCTATTATACGCAACGTATTGTGTACAGCTATTATTCATGAGGCGTTGAGTTCTGCTTACACAGGGTACAATGAATAATAGCAGTTTCACATGGCTTAGTTATGCCTATCATACGTAGGGTACTATGTATAATAGCAGTCTTAACAGTCTCATATTACAGTATTTCGAATAATTTTTTCAGATTACAACTGTCCTGCAAATTGAAGCAGGTCTCAGGTGCCTCACAGGATGCAGCTCATCAACTGGCCATCGTCCAGGGCAAAAATTTAAAGCTCTACCTTCTAAGTTGATTTTTGCATCTCAAGTCAGGAGAAATGCTGCGACCATTTGTAATGCCAAAAGTTAAATTTTCTCTTCGAGTTTCATTGATTTAGTCGCGCAGAACGTCATTAAAATTTTAAAATGAAGTACTGCGTTGCACTTCCCCACGCATTGCATGCCTCACTTTTTATCACGCGTTGTTCACAGTATAGTTGCAAGCGTTGAATGTTGATGCATTCATTTTTTACCTAAATCTTAAGCACGATAACTTGAATTGCAAAACATCACGCATGTTTGTGGGAAAAAGAGCTATGAGTTGAATGTATACTGCTCTAATTTCAGAGCCAATGTTTGTGCTTCTAAGAAAAACTGCACACAAGTCAGTTTCTAAGTAAAAGCATCCTCGAGCTTTAAAGAATAAAATTCCGTCAGCATCAAAGAGGACGGCGTACTGGAGTTTCGTAGACAAATTTAAGTGGGCCAAATTGGACCCTTCAGCTCTTAGAGAGCTCAGGCAGGCGCTCGAGAAGACCTCACCTCAATTCAGAAACGCGTCAACTCCAGAATGGGGAGTGGGGCAACGGGTTCATATTATGTTGAAAAACTTCATCCTGATAAAGAAACATGAGAACTTCAGAATTGAGAAGGAAGGAAACGAATTGATATTGAATCAATTAAATAAAACCTGAAGAAGAACTAAAAAAGCGTGTACATTTTTGAGGATGAGGAGGTCATGTTCAAGAATTGGAGTGGTGCCCTTCCTAAAATGAAAGGTATGTCTTGTCATATTGGAGACGCCAAAATGCGAGTTTCATTATAATTTAGGAAACAAGTTAAAAAGTTAATGTAATAACCAAACCAAATAAGGATTCGTTGCAGCATAAATGCTGATTTTTATATAAATGGAGCGTTTGTTTATTTACAACGACTGCGGAATAATTTTCACGACGATTTAATCACATTTTGGTTCTTTGTTTCAAAATTAGGAAGTCGCTATCACATGGCTTCCTACATGCTCATGCAAACAAAATTGGTATACTAAATTGGCATGGTTCATTCTACAGTATGGTCTACTTTTTCAGATTTATTTTGAGAAATTTGCGTAGGCAAAAGAATGGTCAAAATTCAAAGGAAACTTAAAAATTTCAGAAATTTTTGAGAATCGCTTCATCGACCGCGGTCCATTCACATCTTCTCACGACGCAGGATTCTAAAGATCCAAATGGTGCGCGCGGTCAAAACGGAAGGCGTTGCAAAAAAATATTTTCACTGTAACTTCACACTTGCAGTTTTTTAGCAATTCATTCTCAAAGGAAAAAAATTGTTTCAAAACTGTTTTCTTGTGTTTTAGAAGTGCTAGAAGTATACAACATGCAAAGCAAAACGTCAGACGTTTATTCAGTACTGTCCCTGAATAACACTTTGTTGAATATATAAGCAGTACAATAAAGACTCATTCTTCAATCTCAAGACAATCTTTTCATCTTGGTGTTTCTCGCTAGATATGATTGGAAGCTCATAAGTTATAATGCTAGTTTCACCTGGTATAATGGGATGCATATTTTTCATGACTGCAGCGCATCGTCAGACAATTTGATAAAAATCATTTAAAACATTTAATCCCACACGCTGTTCCATTCACATCTTTAATGAAAAATCAATTACAGTGTGATCATCACTTCAGAAATGTCACCATTCCTTCTCATTCTTTCACACAGGAAAGTAATTTCCCTTTTATACTCAGTCGTTCAAATTTACTCTCTGGCAACACTCTGAATTATTCACGGCTTGGTGTAGAGGTTGTTGTGTAGAGACAAGACTCCTGTCATCGTAAATTCATTTTGATCCCTGAATTTATCTTATTACAAGGATCTGAGAGAAATCTTATGTAAAATGTTACGCGACATAATTTTTTTCTATGTGTGCCCCGTGAGAATTTTCACCACGATGTTGGTGAAAACTATAAACTTCATTGGCGCAATGATAGGTGCGACACCGCATACCTCGTTTTATCTGGGACCACACTTACATACATGCATCCATCCCGCTGAATTAATCCAGCAACATTGAAGCATGTAATTAATCAATCCAGTAACATGGAGGTATGTAATTAATTAATCCAGCAACATGGAAGTATGTAATTAATTAATTCAGCACCATGGAGGTATGTAATTAATTAATTTAGCAACATGGAGGTATGTAATTAATTATTCCAGTAACATGGGAGTACGCAATTGCTGTACAAACAAGATGTAAAATAAATGTAATTTACTTCTAATGGTTTCCGTTCATGATACTTAGACTTTAATGAGAGACAACAATGTTGTCTACATCTATACTTATGCCATACAAAGCCAACATATTCGTGATTCAATTTGCAAAACTCTATTTGCATGATTTTTTGCGCTACAAGCATTTGTCTATACCGATTTCACATGCACTACAAACATTTGCGTAATTCTATTCGCATAATTCTATGCACGGCAAACATTTGCACTCACATTTTGGAGACATCGTCACAGGAGAGGGTGATGGAAGGCGGTGCCGTGGGACTGAGCCCGTTGCTCCGAGTGTCCACAGGCTCGCTGCCTGCAGCTGTGGTTCTGATGGAGAGACAAGCTCAGGTCACGCATGAGTCACCTTTGGTACGGGGCTGATGACTTGTGGTGTACGGGTGTGTGCTGTACGGGTGTGTGCTATACGGGTGTGTGCTGTACGGGTGTGTGCTGTACAGGGAGAGGGGAAACTGTAAAATAGCTCGTATAATAAACGCTAAATTGAACAAAGAAAAATCGAATTGGAGTAGTTATATTTTCTAATTACGCGCTTGCCATTGAAGTTTGTTAGACGTTTTGTTTATGAATTGAAATTACTTTCGTACGCTCTTCTTTTAATATAGCTCTTTTTGAAGCCAACGCACGTGTCAGCTCATTTTGTGGCACCCTGTACGTAGTTTTAAGACGAAGAGATCGTGAAAAAATGTGCCCATCAAATGTTATTTGTTGGCAACGTGTTAACATAGTATGTGCTTGCCGTTCTACACATGTTGTATAAATCTACGTTTGCATCGCCATCGTTCACTAGTTTTGAGATATTCTTCCCCTAGGGTGTCTACGAGATTTTCTTTCATTTATGGTAATCGTAAATTTAGTTCATGTGAAATTGCTTTATTGTTGTTGAATATGGTTGATAAATTTTTTTCCAATGACGTGTTGAAAATTGCTATTATTGTTCAACATTTCTTTATTACTATTAAACGAAATTAAATAGGGGGTTAGTGTCGTTCATATTTGAAATTTATAATAATTTTTAATGTACGAGTACATACTAGAAAAGTCGTCGTTCAGCACTATAATTCAGCATGTGTGTATAATAAGAAAAAGCGATTAACACTTAATACATGAAAATCATCAAAATTTTTGAAGAAATCATATTGCGTAGCACCTTTGGAATGCATAATATTAAAATTCATAACAAAGTAATTGAAAACATCCACTCTACTCAGCATATTGTTCAACATTCTTTTGATTGTGAGAGAATTTGCCATTTAACAAGTCAAGATTAGTTGTTGTAGTTCTTCATTAATCAACTTTTTTTTATTCTAGTTAACGTTCATGCTTTAATTACGCTTTTGTTCACAATGCATGTGGTACTTTCTGAATTCCATTCACAACTTAGTTCAGCTATTCATTACCAGTGAAATTCATCGAGTTTCAACAGCTACCGATTTTCAGGAACTACAGCTGCGTTAACCAGGGAACCATAAAAAGATTTTAATATGAGTAGTGAATTCAAACTGCTTAAGTTGTGACTTCCAGGAAATAAATGTTTAGAAACGCTGCGCTACAAAATATGCATTCAAATCAAATGAGGGCTCGCGCAAATAAATGTTTAAACGTTCTCTTCAGACGCATGTTGGTTTGAAATAGCGGCAGGCTTTCATAAAATAAATAAAACGTTATTTTATTGCCATGCCTACCTGGCAGGGTAGGCATGGAGAAAGTAACTTCATGATCTGAATTTACCTTTTTTCGAATGAATGAATAAATTTGAAACGTTTTGCATACTTATTTAAAAGGCATAGCCAGAGGTCATCAATGATGCTAACAGATTCGTGAATTTCAATAAAGTGTCTTCAGATTTTAAGAAAATAACATTTTGAGTGAGAATGAAAACTTAACTTCGATTCAGGGCCTTCAGTATTGAAATAAATTACTTTTCAGCGTGGGTACAGATTTTTGATGCGATGCTTCCAATTTTTTTAAATATTTCCATGGGGGTTCTATAATTTTGATACAGCTCTTATCGGACAGCAGCATGACTTTCTAACGCAATTCTAAGTACTGGTCAAGTAAAATGATCTGAAACATTTTTAGGTTTAATAAAATGCAAATGAAGTAAAGAAACAAAAAAAGGATTTTTATTTTTGAAAAGTATATATAATGCCATTTTGTTTCATTATGTTTTAAAAATTAAATCAGTCAAATGGGATCCATTATTGTCCACACACACTGTCGAATGCGTTCACGAAAGTTGTCTATAACTCGACGGGTCGTTTCATGTGGAATGGTAGTAATTCAGTCCAATTAAAGGCAGCAACTGAAAAAGAAACGAAAAACAATGGCATTATAGAGAAATAAAACAAAATGGCATTACGTGAAAAAAATGGCATTATATATAATTTTTGAAAATAAAAACACTTTTTTACTTATTTACTTTATTTGTCTTTAACCTACAAATGTGTCAGATCATTTTGCCTGACCTTGTATAAATATTAACGTCTGCCTTCAATGTCAAAGCTGAATGATGTTTTCTCCGTGTTCCACCTACAAATTCAAGATCATTAAATTCGTGACAAGATTTTTTGAGATCACAGCTAAATTTTTTAAAAGAAGATCACCTGGAAAACTTATGAAATAATGAATTGAAGTTACAGCCAAATATTCATTTACGTACTCACATGTTCCCCGAAGACTATGTTTGAAAGAAGTTTTGCGATGGTTTCCGTATTGTGCATTTTATAATTGAGGATCTGTTTTCCAATTTTCAGTGAGGTTACTCGTAAAAGTTCTGAGTACCTGCATTGTTAGAGTCTTCTTTGGCTCACACACACAATAAACGTATTTCTATCCAGCACAGAAATCGGATTAAACACCCGCCATGGCTCACATTCGATCCTGGCTTGTCGAATATACGTCATCATCTGGCGAAGACGATCGACTGAAATTCAATTGAAGGCACCTTTTGTAACATGAAATTGACTTGGATGAGTTTTGGCTTTGACTTTTGGATGGACAGAAATCGTACCACGTGTTGTACGAAAAATATTTTATTGCGACTTGGAAGGATTCCGACAGAGTGTGGTTCTGAAAATACGGATGTGTTCGAGTGATTTTGGCTTAGAAAATAATCGAATTTCGTTTCCTGTTTAATCTCGACCGTGTCGAGTACGTGTGGTATATCACGTCAGCTTCATATCTGAATTTAAAAAATATTGCGTCATTCAAGAGGAAACAATTGAAATTCCTACAAGGTATCACTCTTTATTCTCTAACTAAGCTCTTTATATTTCCTTGAGAGACAAAACCTGTTGTAAATATTTTTTTTGTGTTGAAAACCAAAACGCGATACTGAAAAGCTGGAAAAGTGGGCCTCAGCTGTTAATATTGAAGAGTAACCAATTTGGGCAGCTGGACGTGCGTATAAATGTATTAAGAACATAAATTTCATTCAGCCTCTTGAGGAGGTAAACAATAAATTTTATAGTGTACTTGCCAGTATTTTTTCATGCCTAAGCACACATTTCAAGGTCGAAATATGCTCTAATTATTTCATCAGATACTATGATTAAGGCAAGCACGTAAGCCTGAACAATTTGCATGCATTCTTAAGTTCTGAGCTCGCGTAAAAGCCTCAACAATTTGCGCGTATTTTTGAGTTATGCAAGTTCGCGTAAATAAGGAACCCGCTTTTGACGCCCAGGACGGCCGAATGCAGCAGTAGAGTATTGCACCACCTCTCGTCTCCGTATTTCCTTCCCGCCGTTACATATTCGTTATTTTCCTCCTGCTTTCTTCATTTATTTATCCTACCTTCCATCTCCTGCCTCTGTTATTCGCCTCCGTTATAATGCGTAGAGGAGACCCCGTCTCCTGCCTCCGTTATTTCCCCTCAAGTGACACTGTTTGCTCAGGTGGCGAGACGACGCGCATGTGCGGGGGTCCCAGACTTCGTTATTGAGGTGACCGACCGGTAGCAGAACCAACATGTTTTCCTATCGAACGGATTGCTTTCAAATTTGGCACACTTGTGACTGACACGATGAGGTTGATCCTGTTTTATGTGTTCCAGTGCAGAGAACGAGAATTACAGACTAATGTGTGATGACATGAAAAAAATGATTTTTTGACATTTGAAAAACATTTTCATGATTTTTGAAATTTTCAGTTTTATTTTAACAATTTTTCAATTTCAATTTTTTTTAACATAAGATAAATCGTTCTATAATTCATGTTTACAGTGAAATTCTTACTCGAAGGGGATACGTTTCATTATTGACAGCCGAAAATTTGAAGAGAAGATATGCCTCAAAGTCGAACAAATACATTTGTTTATCACGAGAAGTAAATATAGGGAAAATGTACCATTTTCGTATGGTTCCATATTAATTGGTTGCAAAAGATGCATTTTTTGTAGTAGTATGCAATCAATTGGAATTATACTCACCAAGTGCTGTGACTGCTGCACTGCGTATGATATAGAGAGTAGATGATGTG
The DNA here is from genome assembly GCA_014899125.1 of Orchestia grillus. Taxonomy (NCBI): domain Eukaryota; kingdom Metazoa; phylum Arthropoda; class Malacostraca; order Amphipoda; family Talitridae; genus Orchestia; species Orchestia grillus. The sequence goes on along the minus strand of VOMN01065889.1, from coordinate 63,543 downwards.
TGTGGGGATGGGGGGGGGGAATTGGGACCGTGGACTGAGCTGCTCTGAGGCGAGCGTAAGCTCCCTCCTCCGAAGTCATGGGCCAACGTGCAGGACAACATTCTCAACCCTTGGTTAGAGCAATTGTAAATTGATTTCAAAATATAATAATACTTTTTATACAGGTAAATAATAAGTAACTTCATCCAAATGATATTTTTTCTCTGTCTCTGCCCACAGTGCAGTCAGTTTTTCCGATGGGAGCATCGAATTTCTACACGTTATGATGGAAGCTTCAAAGAACGTTTTCTTATGAAAAATTATGAAAAATGCGTTTTCAACCACTTGAACAAAATGCTACCGGAAGGTCTCCTAAAATACAATATTTTAACCTATTATCTCAATTTCACATTCTACTGTGAGGTATTGCGCTTATTTTTCACGAACAAAAGGTTTATTTTTGTAACCCGCGAACAGGAGTAAGACACCAAGCTACAGGGAAACTTCTCTGAAAATGAATAGCTCCAATTATTTTTAGTTCTGCCCGGATGTTGTCGTAAATGCTGCAAAAAATCGGGCTTCCCCTGCTGATGTATCGTTTGCACACAACGTGGAATACGGGACCTTAGGAAATGCCACAGGAAATACCATGGGAAATACCGCTGGAAATACCACAGGAAATACCACGGGAAATACCACTGGAAACACCACTGGAAATGTGGAATTGTTTGCGCATTTGACAGCCATTGCATATCTTAGGATTGAGATAAAGGTGATTTGTTCAGGGAATTTTGACAAATTAGTGAATCATTTTCAAGGCTCTCTCGAACTTTGAGAGACGTTAAAATAACGTTCTTTTTTAAAGCTTCTCAATGCTGAAATTCATCACTACGTTACTTTTCTTGCACTACGAGGTGTTATTCACGAATGTTAACGTGTTCCAGTACACAAGGATTATAAATCTGTAAGATCCTGAATCAATTCAAAGAATTTGCCCTGGCAGCTGAAGGTTTGATAAATTCCTGAACAACGTACGAATAAAGCTCCTTTAAGTTCATTACTTTTGACTGCATGATCAGTATTGCCTGAAATTGTTCCCCAGGACAGACGAGGAACTCGAGAAAATTACATTAAAACCATCATTTTATACCAATAAAACCATTGAGACTCACGTTACAACGGTGAGGGAGTCCAAAGCGCACGTGTTTGATTTCGATCTTCTGGTTTTGATAGAGTCTCCCCGATTCACGATGCCTCTGCCAATGATAGAGAAATGCCTGAGCCTGTAATGCTCTTCATCTTCTAGAGTTTCGGTCTGGGGAGCAGGAAGGGATGTGACGCGGGGACGGTGGGATGTGGGAGGAGGTATAGATAAAAGCATGGTCCTTGAGGTGGGAGCGTGGTGAGGGGACCCCCATTTCATGGCGAAGTCTCGCAGTTCCTCATCGCTTAATTCGTACGGATCGACCAAGATCAAATTGGTCGGTGTTCCGGGATGTAATCTACTGTCCGGATCTTCAGTCGGAGTTGCTGGTAATTTAAACGGGGAATCCGTGCCATCTGATGAAGATGCTCCTGAGTAAATCAAATCTGGTAAATCTGGAAGCTGCAGAGCTGATCCAAAAATCGTTTTATTTAAAGATTGGTCCCCATTAGTTTTCTCACTGGAACTGTCGCCAATATCTAAAAGTTTAACGACTCGGGATTTCGCTGGAGGCGGTGGCAGCGAAGGTATAATTTCAGATTCATTTACAGAGGCCCGTTTCAGTCCTTCAAAGCCTCCAATTCCGGACTGCCTGTTAGGACTGGATGGGCGATTGCCTGTCGCCGGGTCTTTATGTGACTGCTCTCGAGTATTTTCGAGCAAGTGGGGAGTTCCGTTTCGAGAGCAATTATCTCGGACAAAATGAGAGAAGGAGTCATCAAAAAGATGCTTTGGAGGGCTAGAAGTCGGGGTTATCGTCACTGTTGGTGTTGGAGGAGTGGACGCGAATCCATTCAATAGAGTTGTAGTTTGCATCGAAGACTTTATTGACATGCCTTTCAATTCTTGACTTTTTTTAGGGGGAGTTGATTTCGAGACATGAATGGGAGTATGAGAACTCGAAGTGCACGTACCATGTCCACCTGATATTCTAGTTCGGGACGGACTTTGAGATTTGGACTTGCGAGGAGGCGGGTCAAGTTTAATCGATGTCAATGGATTGTTTTTAGATTTCATTGTGTCCGACAAAACAGGCGTGAGGGGTGGTTTTTTCACTGGCTCCAACAAGGGGGAAATTTTCACAGCAGAACTGCTTTTTAAAGTCGGTTTGAATGATCTATCGCCCCAAGTCATTTTGGGAGACTGATTTTTTACACAATTTTTATCCGCAGGACTTTCTTCAAAGGTTTTTTTTTCTTCTTCTTCTTCATTCTCGGGCATTTTACTTTCTTTCAAATTTGTGTTCGCAGACCATGGTTTTTGTCGGCCCAGAGATAATTGGTTTGCTGTTGGCGTTGATGCTCTTCCATGTAGAGTTGATGAGCCCGCAAAGGACAGCTTAGGCACTACAGAACAAGGCGACGAAGACCGTCTATCCAACGCGCTTCTAGTTGAGAATCTTCTTCCTGATGGTGGAGGAGGTAATGGTTTTGGGAGAACATCGGAACAAGTCTTAAAAGTTTCAGAAATTCCCGAAGCAGATGATTTAGGCAATGATTCTGTGATGGCGCGTTCCGAGGTTGTAGATGTGTTGGCCTTCTTAGCAGCTTCGGAAGTAGTTGAAGAGGAGGAAGAGTTAGTCGAGGAATTGGAAATTTTTGTTGACGAAACGGTACACTTCTTGAAATTTTCTCTAGTAGGGGAGTCGGCACTTTTGAATGGAGTAGGAGCGGTGGCATTCGTGGAATTTTTAGCAGAGGAGGAGGATGAAAAAGAAGGATTAGAAGTAGAAGGTGGCTTAGTGGAGTTATTGGAAGTTGATGACTTGGGTGAGGACGTTGAGGACGAAACTGTAGCATTATTTTTGCTCGGCGTACGTTGGTTAGAGGCGAGCTCTGCTGCACGCTGCTCCAGGGCCATCATGTCTGTAGGGACAAGAGAGTTAAATGTTTTTTGAGCATGAGGCACAAAGCAAATTTTGAATGAATTCTGTTTCTGATCATGTAAGCATAGATTTCGGATTTGGTGAGGAATCCGAAGTAATGGATTATATTTTGTTGATTTACTATCCGTTTAGTTTTCAAGTAAATGCCTTCAAAATAAATGCTTAACTTTCTCAACCTTGAAGTAATCTTTGGACAAACAAGCTATTCGTATTTTTTTACCTTATCATCAAGCATCCTAAAATTCTCTTTCTTGCGGTTTCGCTGTTAGAAATGCTTCCCATGATTGCAAATATCCTAAGATTTACTCCACTCATTTTTGCACCCTAACTTCAACTTAGAACACGTTGAAGCGCCAATTTTACGGCCTGGGGAGAATGTATGCATCGCGTCAAACGTTCTTTCCATAACTGTAGATTTCCAAAGAACAACTACATTTATTTTCAATTTCAATTTTGCCTTTAGAGTGATATTTAAAAAAAAAGTTAAAACCCACAAACGTCGGCCAGAAACACATTCATACCATTTTTTATAAACATGAACCACATCTTCGCCCCTGGCCGAGTTCTGTTGAGAGAGAAAAATATTGCGACCTCGAGCATGAACGGCTGTAGTTGACAAAATTATGAAATATTTGCAGAGTCCGCTGCAATATCGCTAATGGCGGCGTGCTGTAATTGAGTTCTAGCTCTGAACACTGCCCTCAAAAACGGTGCCAGCGAGTTGGGATATCAAACGCTGGTTGTTCCTCTCTCTTCGCTAGGTTTCACGCGCAGGTTCAGGAGACCTCTGGTGCTCTTTGAAAAATTGATTTACGCAAAAGAGAACAGTTACTCACCACAAATTGGTCGTCGCGCTCCTGCTCATGGAGTGTTCATTTGCTCGAAGAGTAATTTTCCAGACTGTGAACGTTGTACGCTCACTTCGCCATCATAATAGCTCTTACTCTCATCTGTATGCAGTTCCATATAACATTAGGGGCTTTCATTTGTTGAAGTTTGCTGGTAATTGCATTCGAATGCACACTCTAAACATAATGGAAAGGCTTCAAAATCGTCATGAGTTCGGATATAAATGCACATTGCTGAGAGCTCACCATAAGATTCTTAAAGGAAAGTGATGTGATGATTGTCTGCACAAACGCTCACTTAACGAGGTATATGCGTACACGTTGTAGCTCTCTTAGTACGTGCTTGATGCTGAGTATCATTAGATACATATGTTGGCAGTTGTATTTCTACGGCAGAGGAGCGCCAAAATGACAGACGTACATACATAAGCTAAATAAATGGAAGTTTAACGCACGTGGGTAACTAAACTTGGTTCACGTACTCGTACAACGAAAGAACGCGCATGCGTGTTGCACGTATACGCCTAAGCGCACAGGGGAACAAGATCACTCTTCTTGCATTCATTGGAACACATAAATGGAACACAGTCTGTATTGTTCTGTAGTGCAGGGATGACTTTGGAGGACGAAGACCTCCAAGTCCAAGCAGTCAAAACGTATGTACAACTCCGTGGATTTTCGATGAACTTTTATATTTCAGCAAATAACCCCAAATCGAAGTTAATTAAGACTTGGGGTTGCACCAAGTAAAATAGAAATCTCAGCTTAACTTATTTAACGGACTGAATATAATCAAGAAATATCGCCCAAATAGTTAGGTAATAGCCCAAATTTATGGTTTGTTCGGCACCAAAGTGATATAAAAGTGTCCCACTGGAAAAGGGGCTCCGCTTACTTCTAATATTTTCTTAGCAATTTTTAGGGCCGTATGTACGGCAGGTGACTTGAATTGTCAGCTAAATTGAGCCTTTTATAGTTTAAAAAAGGCCGAAAAGCCATGCAAGAGACCGAGGTTGTGGTGCCCCTGAGGAGCATGAAATTCTGTGACAATTCAAACCCGAGGGTGGCAGGGATGTTGCAGGGGTCGGGAAGCAGGTACGTAACGAGAATGAGCAAATGGGAACAAATAGTAATTGTGAAAGTTCAAAACATTTTGAGAATGTCTTGAATACGTGAAATGTTTATAGGACGTTTTTCAAGTAGAATTGGTAGGTTTCTTCGTGCATTTTGAAACTATTATCACGAATGTAAAGCCATTCCTCTGCAGCAAACGTAGTTTCTTAGCAGAAAATGGTCGGATATATTTATCGTATACATACAGTATGGCAAATGTCACAGTACAAACCAATATACTAATCGTACTGCACAACTATTTAATATGGAAACCACATTTCTGTACATTCACTTCGAGTAGAAGTTAGAAAACATTAAAAAATAATTCCCTTAGCATTTATTTTGTTGTTGTCTTCCCTCAATCTTATGGTTGAAAGCGACTAATTAACTTTCCTCTCTAAGAAATTCGCGCTCCAAGAACTTTGAGAGCTCGTAAAAAACTTGGCCAGTAAATACCGACCATGGAATATAACAAGAGTAGCGGCGCAGAATGTCACCACTCTATATTCTTCACCGTTCTATATTCTGGGCAGCACGCAAGCCGGAGTCTGGAACCTCAGCGAAAAGATTCAGTTGAAAAAATGCGCATCCATTGTCGTGTTTTCGTGGGCAAACTTCACGGTTGAGAAAGCAGGGAGGCCTCTTCAATTATTTGTGCTGAGGCCCAGCATCTTTGATGCTTGTAGCCCGGCCTCAGTAGGCCTAAAATAGGCCCAAAATGGGCGACAAATTACCATTTTTGGGCCATAAGCGTCGCAAAATTAGAGACTTGTTTGCGGCTTCCGGTGGGGCCTGCGAGGCGTTTTTTTCAGGGTAACTTGACGTGCCAACTGCCCTGAAAATTTCTTGACAGAGATTCAAATTTTACCCTCGAGAAGTCAAGTGAAAATTTGCAAATTTTTGAGACAAATAGACACTGGAAATTAAATACAGTTGATAAATTTGCAAAGGTAACTTGATCCAATTATGCTCAAGGTGGTTGCCTTTCTTTAATTTATATTTAAAAGCATATTTTGAGTTCTCATTTTGGGCGGTGGCATTTAAACGGCTTTCGAGGCGATTTGGGACCAAATGCCTCGATTTCGGCTGCAGTGATGAATCAAAACTTTTGAGGGATGAAGGGGTTCATTTTGACCCGTTTTAAAATAATACGTATATGCTTTGCAGCTGATCGTTTTCGGCGAATTGGATATGTAACTATATGACTGGTATAGGTTTTTGTATTATTATATGAGCACAAGTTGAATAGGTTTTTTAAAAAGTTTTTGAAGTCCTAATTTTTGGAATAAAGCTATCATTCATTTCAAGAACAATTAGAAGCTATAGCAAGAACTTAGTCACAATACTGCAAATCATGAAGAAAATTCAAGTATCTATTAAGACTATTTTTTACATCAAATTTACTCTGATTCTCTGATATACATTTTCGCAATCATTCGAACAAGGCACGTATCTTGTAAATTATAAAATTTTTTTCATTAATTAATCGAGATAAAACATACTACACACAACGAGTAATAGCATCAAAAAATTGCTCGTAAAGTTTTAACGCTATGTTTTAAAACGACATTAATTACGGAATAAAGAGATAGAGATAGAGACATGAAGTAAGGAAAATAATTTCACAAAGCCCGTGTTTGTTCTGTTTTACTTACGATAGTGAGACATTGTTAAGGCGTCAGTAGGAAGGGTTTAATATCAGTATTCAAGTCCAGCAACAAGCACTAGCAATGTTTTTCTTCAACAGCTTCCTGTTCGTGAGAAGACCGACGAGCTCAGCTGGGAAAAAAATCTACGGCGTTATCGTGTCGTGTTTCAGGGGAAAACACGCGAGATAGCGCGTGATGGGGAAGCCGAGCACCAAAAGTAGCTAGCAACCTGAGAAAGTCAAGCTGGAAAAATGTTTATTTATTCTTTTATCAGAGGTAGACCTTGCAAAACGCCATCTGATGCAAAATACTTGCGTTTAATGCGAAGGAAATAGTTTTTATAGTTGATATCATAAAAGTGTCCAGTAAGTTTCTAAACATACATATGACGCACAATCATAAACATATACTGGATTTAAAAGCAAAAATAAATATCACAGAGGTTGAGTAAATTAAATTCATGTGACTATCACAATACTCCGAAAATGCATCTATATATAAATACACTTGTACCAACGGACGTGCCGTTCCGTCACGCTTCACCACTTCCATAGTGAAATTTCAGGTCTCGAGCGAAGTATCCTGTATATGGATTGCATGGTTTGCTATAAAAAGCCAGTCTTCGCGGCACATTTTCAGTTTCCTCAATAGAGTTCAGACTACTCGCATCATCAAGAAGATAATTGCTTCCGAGACCGGACTACCTCTGCCCTGAACCTCTAACCTCTGTCCAACACTTGAGAGGACCACTTCTCATGGGCTGGTTTATCTAAAGTTGGTTTACCTAAATTTCCGTGAAATTTTCACGGGTACTGCTAGTACATAATACATTATTCTTACATAAGAGCTAAAAAGCCAATATGATGTCCTTCGAAACCACCGGCAGACCCCACCCAGCTGGACGCGAAGAATGGGAAGACAACGCTCTATCGTGGACAATTTTGAACGCATCTGTTCATGCGCATAGAATACGCTTGAGCTATCTACCATTTCTGTGCTGTGCACGTGCACGCATGACGAATAAGTTGCGCGGAGCATGACGGTGAGACGGTACCCTTTGATTAATTTGCAGCGAACTTCGTTTGCGACGAAGTGTTTGTGATGATCTAATGTGGCACGGCCCCGACCCGCTAATCTAGACCATCTCTGAAGGGGTAATGGATCCCCCCAGGAGCTACGCACCAAATCTCGAATGCACCAGCGGTCGTCGCAGTAATAAGTGGACGGCCTGATACGTTAACGCAGGTGCACGAATTAACATGAGGGTTGATAACAATATGCAGGTCGGACATCTTACTACCATAATGTAATTACCGCTGGTAGCGTTGTGAGTACCTTATTATCATTTTTACAATTAATGTTATTATTTGTTGTAGTGGTAGTAGTAGTAGTAGTAGCTTTCTAACTCGATAACTTTGCTTATTGATTTCGTAATTGCTCTATCGTGACTGTCATTACCTCTACATCAAACAACGATTAAGTAGTTTTCGTTGAAAAAATCCGAATAAGATATCTTTTTCGCAAGTTCGACAATTATTTTTAAAATCCTTCTGAACTTAAGAGGAAAAGCAAAACTTTTTAATTTCCACGACAGCTATGGTAATCAGGGTTTTCATCAGTGATGACTTCAGCGGAGGAGATATGATGTGCTGGGAGTGTTAGATTGAACAGTAGACAGTTCTCAGACAAGTGGCAAATTGAATAGTGCTCTCAGAAGAGCTGATAAACAGTTCAGTTAGTATTACTTATACGTAGAAAAATTTCAGAGCAGTGCCAACTTGTGTATGTGATGCCCTCAGTAGAACTTACACTGTGTATAAAATACTGCATCATTCGTCAATGTAAATAACTCTACGTGCGTTAACTCTACGGAAACTTCCCTTCTTCTTTCGATGGTGGGATCAGCGCCTTTCATGTAGCAAAAAACTTGCGCCTGCACTTTGACTTAAAACTAGAAAATCTTCAGTAAATTTACACAGAAGTTGTGGCTCTAGTGGTGTCGGACGGTGATACTTCTGCAAGCTGCCCTAAGCCGTGGAATTCTTCATTAGAGTTTCATGGAAGCAGCGCAAGCTCATTGCTCCATTAAAAGTTCGCTCGGGAAAGGCCCTTGAGCCGATAAGCTCCCGTCATTACGCAGGAGAACGAGAGCGTGATCTCTATATTGATGGATCTGATGGGAATTGATCATAGATGATTTGCAGATCCCGCAGGCAGGTCTCAGAGCTTGTTTGCTCGATGATCTCACCAGAATCGGAGCGCCAGCGCTGATCAGAAATACGGTGGATCGCGGTGTGATCTTTTACCTTTCCTTAATTGAGTCTAGCAGCTCCAGGTGTCCGAGAGCTTTGTCATAGTTGTCTTCATTGTCATGAATATTCTCATAATGTGTCACTCACATGAATATGATAATTGACATTTATGCTTCCGTCGAGGGTATGGATAGAATTTGTAATTCGTTGTTTTTATTATCTATTTATCAGAAGATGTGCAACCTGATGTTGAAATTAATACTACTGTTCGTATATCAAGATTGTTTTTAATTTATGCTCTCTTTTAGATGTATGAGTGGGATATGAATTAGATAAAATCCAATGCAACACAATATTTGTCTGACAATTTACTGTTATTTTCAAAGTCTTTCTATTAAAAAAAACATTGGAAAATACCCTTTAATCAGTTTTAGCTTCGGTTTTGTACTCTTAGACTTGAATTGATACTATTAACTAATGGCACCATGTTGGATAAAGGTAAATTTTAAATTAAATTGACCTGACACCGGCAGCGAAGCTCCAGCACTACAGTTGTAATTTTCATAACATTTTGCTCGGCAACGAGGAAATGGGATATTATGATGCTCAACGAGGAATAACACAAAAAGAAATTTTATACCATGTGATACAGAGAATTTAGAGCAAAAAAAGGAACACTCCCGATGCTAACTCCAACATCTCCACCCAGGAAACACTCTGACGTCAGCACCTACGGTTAGCTCTTGGCTAGTTTTTTGAAGCATGATTGCATTTGGCATAATTCTTTTTAGCTATAAAGATGAAGTTCTCCTACTTCTTATTATTTGAGCATGTTGTCCTCATTGCCTCTCACGCACGTGCATAATATGTATGTATATGGCTATTTCAAATTACCGCTGTGTCAGCATAAATGCTTGTAGCACGGTAGTAAAAATTTGATGGGACTGACAGAAAATTACACAATGTTGCAGCAAAATTATTGCGATCACTGGCAGATTGTTTCAGGAAAACATTGATTTTCATGTTGACCTCCTTCATCCCCACCAATGGTTTGATCATTCAACAAAAGTTTGTTATTATTTCATTTACAATTCGACGTTGTGTCGAAAACAGTAAGCTCGTTAATTGCCCTCAAATTTTTTCTCAAATACTTACAGTCACGGTTTTCTTATTGTATGAGCAAATGCCTCATTTTTCTAAAATTGATTTACAAAACTACATATATATAGGTTTAAAAATCAATTTCCAATGAAATCAATATTAGCTCCAGTAGTATATACATATATATATATTTATATATATATACATCTGTCTAGAATAGTTTTGTGGATTACGTCTGAGGACAAATCTTCGCCTTTCATTTGAACTCATCAATGCTTAAACTCTCCTTGCATGACTGACGGCAGCTCCACGGCTGGGAATGTTCCCACGAGCGAACACTCCCGCAGCCCCCTTCATCGTGCCGAGTAGGTAGTCCACATTCGCCAACAAAATTCGTGCGATTGAATTTTTTTCCTAAAGTCCCTCAAAATTAGATGCAAAACTCCCTTTTTGTGCGCCGAAGCATTTCGCTTTTAACAGTTCACTTCCTTGCTCTCCGCAAGACCTTTTAATTCAAGGAACGATGCACAAAAAAAGGTCTCAATGCTGAAGAGAAATTGAAAAAAGGTCATTGAGATCGTGAAGCTCTCCACCTTTGATGCTCTCCGCGAGCTGCTGGGGAGCGTTAGGGCCACAAAAGAGCGATCATTCGGCTATAAATATTGATGATCACGGCTATTTGATGAACAGATCTGAGGCCTATACGACACACCGCCTGGAGGTAAAAGCCTCGTCATATTAATGTTACTTTCCGGTGCATAATACGAGAATGCTCGTATCATCATAAGCAATGAATATTTCTCAAGCCCCCTAAAAAGTTCGCGAAGGTTAGATACATAATATCCCGAAAACGGTACAGGTTATTTGAAAGCTATGGGACCTGGAAAAAATTATAGTTCTTTGAGACAAATATAGCGTTTCTGTTTAAAAAATTGCGAAAAAAGGTGGTACATTTTCATGCGTTAAATTGGTGCTCTGAATAACAAAACGGAGTTTGGAAAATATTTAAGGTTGAAAATAACTTCTCTCATCCTATCAATACGAAATGAGCATTTCCACTGATCACAGAAGTCATAAAAATAAACACATAGAGTTTTCCAGAGCATATGTAAAGGTGTAGAATTCTTTGCAATGGTTTTTCAGGAATTCTGAAAGGTTAATCAATTATAATTGAGAGTACATCTCTGTGAAAAACATTCTTGACTTTCGGGAAAACAGCCAAGGCTTCAAGGTAATAAAAAACTATTCCTAACAGTAGATTTACGTACAACGGACCGAAAAATTTTTTTTTATTTTTTTTTCAAAAAATTCAAAACTTTTCGACAGTTTATTTATTTTCTTATGTAATTTCAAATACGGAGACAGCTCTGCTCTGGTGCATATTTATTCGTGGGAAATTTATTTATTTCGATGCTAATTCAAAATGGGAAAAATTCGAATGCGTTTTGCTAATTGACCGTGTGATCTAGGTTTGAGTTTGAGTGTACTGACGGACGAGAGAAGAATGTAAAAATCGTGCACTACTCAAGAAAATCTGAATAAAATATTGACTCAAGCAACGACTCACTATGACATTGTCAGATGAAAAAGCAGTTCTAAGATTTTTATTTTTCGTACCTTACCTTCCATGAAGGACGAAATATTAAAAACTGTATTTTAAAAATCCAATTTATACTTTTGATGACTGCGCTAAATTCTGGTTATTTGATCCAAATCTAATGTGAATATGAGTTCTAGGGTTATTTTCACATCGTTCTGCTTATAAACCAGGGTAATTTGAGCACACACCCTACTGCTTCTACCATTCTCGAACTTCATTAATTTAATTTAAAAATCCAATTGGTCGCTTGGGGATTAAAGTGCTATTAAAATTACGTCCTGAAATAATGTGATTGCTGCAATTAATTATTGTTGCCCCCGTCCTCGAGTCCTAACTTTGTTTCAATTCTGCATTTGGGCATCCGTAAAATCTGGGCTGTCTTGCTTTAGGCCGTGATGTGCACGTGGGCTGGAAATTCATTGTCACCGTAATTGCATGTACTGTTAGCGCTTGTTAGACTACAGGTATGTTATGAGATGGCAACATCACGCCCTTATTCTTGCCGAGAATGGGGATTTCTCTAAGGAGTGAGGCTCCTTAGGGGCAGTGGGAATTTCTTCGTGCATGCAAATTCAACTCAGTTGAACTCCGTTGTTCTCATCCGGAAATCATTCTCAAATTTTAGAGCTTGAATTTCTTTCGAGTTGGGTTTTGAGTCGTGGACTGGAAATCTTTCCTGCCCAATGTACATAGTTCGTTCACGAGAAACTCGAAATTCTCGAGATGAGAGTACGAGTGACTTTTCCATTTCCCGGAAACTGCCATTTTTTTCGTTGTCAGCCATTAATTTCTGATATTGAAGCCGCAATCGCTCAAGAACGTCTTACCGTATTCGGTGGAGCCTCATTTCTCTAAGGCCAGTATGACAATGGGAATAAAACGCAAGAAATGACGGAAAAAACTGCCTCGATGGCCTCTTGTCCGACTCCGTCGTTAAAGCTAATGAGCCGCGCTCCCTGGGCTCATCTATTGTGTTCTTTGGACGGGAAACTGTTTTCGGGAATGAATGCATTTTTTAGCGAATTTTCCCTAGGCCAATCACAGTCCTCGTTACAGAAGCACATGAAACTTAGGTCTCGACGTTCTTTCTTTGGTCTCGTTTTTGCAGCAACGATTACCGTGAGTTTGAGAGATCTGTTAGGAAGATTTTCCGCGCATTAAGAGCTCTTTCTTGAGGCAACGCCATGTTCAAATTAAAACGACCTTCCGGCAACAGAACATCGTCCTTCGGACAAGATGATGTCCCGTCATACACTCACTTATGCTCTTCATGACGTACGGTGTGTGTGCCATTGAGTCGTTCTAATATCACATCCAGTACATTCGTTGCCATTGAGTCGTTCTGACACCACATCCAGTAGATTTGTTGCCATTTTACAACTACATTAGGATTACTGGTCTCATTTCGCCGTCGTCTGTACGTGTCCAGTACGTTACAAGCCACTTTGATGCAACTGTTAAATTTACCTTCGCCTTCAGTGCATTTATTGCCACTTTTCATTATCTGTATTCACAACTTTCACTGCCATTCAGTTGCAGCATGGACTCTTTACATAGCAAAATTCTTTTGCTGTTAAGGCTTTATTTAGCGTTGTACGAAGAACTAGGTGCAGCCCTATGTACACGTACAACAAGGCAGGCTTTAGCTCTTTACAAAGATCAGTAGCCTATTTATGAGAAGGAATTTTGAAGTCATGTATGCCGTAAAGGGTAAAAAATATTCTTATATGCCCGATATCGACCTCGACCTTATCTTGCGCATAAAGAATTTGGTAAAATATCTACGCCGTAAAAGTAATATATCCAGTGATCGTAGTCACTGAGATATTCAGTCGCTGTAACAAATGATTCATGCAGAATTCATCATCGTGACTCATGGTGATAATAATGCAGGTAGTGCTATAAATTTGCTCCGGAAATATAGACTTTTCTCCTCGAGATTCACTTTCATATGTTTAGGTTGAGCCGAGTAGATTGATCAATATATAGGTATGAGCTTTTAGGCATCTGAACTGCTTGTTTATTTGTATGCTTGTTTGCATGATGGCTTGACATGAAATATTCAGTAAAAATATCAGTCAGTATCGCGAATACGAGATGCTCTAAATGCCAGGTTTTCGCAGTATATTATTGATTTTCCCTTGAATATTCATCAGGAGAGAACATCTTTTATTTGGAAAACATCCCGAGACAAATTTTCTGCTTGTCAAATCTTGGTTCACCAATTAATGTAGTTTACTCTATTAGCGATTGAAAATGTTGTTCCCAAAATTTACCCGCATACTTGTTAACATAACTGATCATCAGCTGATGACCTGACGTATCACGGGCGATTAGTTAATTAAAGTTGATGTTAAACATCCTACTCCAAACAGTGGAGGGAATACCTGTGAACTGAAAAGAAACAATTGTGTTCCTATGAGCTTGTTTCGGTGTGCACCTGGTCGCCGAACAGTCAGAGTCCTGGTTTCCATATTTTTTGCATCCTGGTTACTTCACTACAGTTATCCTGTTGCCATGCTGTCGGTATCCTAGGGTTATCAAACTCGCCGTATTCTGGTAACCATACTCTAAAAATTCTGGTTTACAAAGTTTCGGTATTCAGATTATTATACTGTCGGTATCGTGGTTACCACACTCTCACTATTCGGGAAACCCCACAGTCGGCTTCCTGGTTAACAGATTTCTTGGATACTGGTTACCACGCTGTCTGATTCTTTAAGCAGTATAACACGTATACTCAAAGGTATACGTGTTAGCACGTAGCAGTAAACCTTACAAATACTTCACCCACTCAAAGGTTTTTAGGTATTTTATCACCATTTTATACCCATTATCAGACTGGTTTCTAAAATTTTACTGGCACTAAATTAAATCGAAATAAAACTTCAGTCACCTAAAGAGAAGTACTAAATTTCGTATTTATTCTTTCAATGCACATCTATCTTTGCGAAAGCCAGGTAATGTTCCTCATCAGAAGTTGTCTTCACTTAAGTTTAGTTGTTTTGAATAAAAAGATATTAGTATTCTTACCTTTCTTCAAATTTTCTTATTTTGTTACATAAGATACGGGTAACTTCCGAGACAATAAAGTGCGTGTCTTAAGTCGTGCCGATGGAGCCTCAGTAATAGCAAAGAATAGATAAATAGCCTGAGAATTTGTGTCCATGGCATTTGTCTCCTTAGAAATTAGAGAAAAATATACGGGAGACACCGCGACGGCTTTCAGCAAAAGGGCAATGAAGGTCGTGAAGAATGCAATTGTGTTTTGCTTTCTTGTTCTTAGGCTTCAGAGTCAAGAAATTTATATCTTTTGCTATAATGTTTGGCGTCTGAAATTAATCGTTGAACATTACTCGCTCTAAGCACTTTTGCGTTGTTTTTTCTTATTCAAGTTGAGAAGAAAAAAACGACCACATTATTTTTGCGAGAAGGCCGTCTTCAAAAGAAAACTTGCTCCAGTTCTTTGTGTGTATGTGTACTCTCACCGCGGCAGGTTTGGCTTTTCACGAAAAAAGAGCAGCATGCTCATGAAACTCAACCGTAAGGTCTTTTGTTTTGGTCAGCAGAAGATTCGAGTTAATTTTTAGGCAAAGCGTAATTATCAGAGAGCTTAGGGCTTTTGCGTATGGATACGAGAGAAGTGATTTTTATCTCTTTTGAAACTTCAGCAGCAAGCGAATGAATTATACGCGTAGGGTTCATTATTTGTGTTTACGCGTTCACTTATTATTTGAAACTTTCTTCGGTTCGTTAAGGTCGCTTAAGCTATTCCCTTCAGTCCCTGGCGAAATTCAGGCGTTATTCAATTAGGAAGCTGAAAGAAGAGCCCCAGTTTTAAGTGCTGCTCTCAATCGCGGCTCGACGGATGAACATTCGTTTTTTCTCGCATTTCAATCTCCCATAATTGAGAGGAAGTCAGCCTGTTCACTACACGAATACTCGCTATTCAATTCCGGAAGAATTCGCGATCAAAACGACGCACGGTCCACCAATATTCTGCTGGCAATGGCCGAAATTGGCAGATTTATTCCATCAACTTCATATCCGCCTGAAAATTGGACCTGCTGATGGTACCGATCAGGGCACTCGGCAGGATGGGGGAAGCGACGCACGCAAACTTGAGTTTATCTTTTCGTTTTGACGTTAAATTCGGGCAGTCGAGTAGCTCAAAACCTTACAAATACTTCAGCAGTGTCGATCAAATAATTACCAAGGGATAGAGGTAAAGAAATGAGTTCTTCTTGGTCAAGATGATATAGACGTGTGATTTAAAGCTTCATAAAGCTGTCTCTTAGGGCATAGGTTTTCAAAATTTATTGGCATTTCCTCGCAGCTTCTAATGGTGAATGGGATTCTCGGAGCGAGAATTGAGGGGAAGAACTGAATTGAGTATTATTACCGACGTGATTTCCCAGTTGATTGCCTGCAACCAAAATATGTCCATGAAATGTCAGCTCAAAGGTTAAAAATGGAAGCAAGCTCGAGAATAAATTAGCAATAAGTTACACACGAACATCAGGCGGTGATAAAGTAAGGTATTTGTAAAAAGACTCCGTGGTACGTATGTCTCTTGATAGACACGATTTTCAAAATCCCCAATATTTTCGCTTAGCAATTTTCATAATTTTCCCCTGGCACACACTGACATGTAAGTATGCCCACCACAGAATACAGATTTCCTGGGCTCACCAAGCTGTGATGCCGCACAAATACTTGGATCAAATACGTGGTCCTAATACGTTGTATAAGTGCGTTGTTCAAATACGTTGTTGATACACTTACCTCCAATAAGCGGTTCAAAAACGTGGTTCCAAATAACGAAGTCTTCCTTAAAAATGGACAAGCGGCAGGTATCCACCCAGTCAACCGGCCTGCAAGCCCAGTGTGATGCAGCGCTCGGGCTGTGCTCAGTTGAGGGGGTAGAAATATTTTTGTGTGCAGGAGTAAATTATTGCATACCTGAGGGTCGTGTGTGTATTAAGTGCGCTCGAAATGAAACACGCTGCATGCTATACACAGTATACATTATTTGAATGTAGTGAGTCTGATATAACATTATTTTAAGCTCAAGTATGAGAATTTAGACTTGTTTTTTTGCTTCTATTGAAGTTGCCTCTTATTTTTATATTTTCGCTGTAGAATACAACATGCAGACCTAAGTTGTATCCTGAACTGCGCAGTATGCTGACCTATACTACTGACCTGTGTAGCAAGCTGACCTATACAGCATGCTAATCTGTGCAACATACTGACACGTGCTGCATGCTGACTAGTGTAGTATATGGCACTCTGTATGCTGACTAGTGCAGCGTACTGACCTGAGCAGCACTCTGACCTCTATAGCGTGCAGAGCTGTGCTCTGTATCTAAAGTCGTCTCAGCTAAACACATTAACATGGGTTCGAGTATTGCCCTCACCTGCATTTGTTAGTGTGGCCTTCGATCTCGCGCGCTTATCTCCTTAATTTACATATTCGCTTCGACCCAGGCCATAAAATGGCGTGAAATTACACTCATGCGTTCTTACTCACCTGTGTTTTACCGGTGTGTGCTCGTGAAATTTACACGTATGTTCTTACTCACGTGGGTTTTACTAGTATATGTTTGTGAAATATGCTCAGGTATTTTTTTAACGTACGTTTTAATGACGTATGTGCATGAAATATGCGGTGTGCCCGTACGACCTTGACTGGTAGTTGGGGCTTTTCCTGTTCGCGCGCTGCTTGTCATTTTGTGGAGTAAAATTTGACATCTTGAATTATGAAATTCTGCATTTTGCGAGATGATGTCTGCCATTTGTAATGAAATTTTGTGTTTGTAATAAAATAGGGAGTCTTGTGTGTAAAAATTGACCATTTTGTGGTGAAATTTGCCATTTTGTGATGAAATGACGCATGTTAAGATGATATCTACTATTTTGTGCATAAATTTGACATTTTCTGGGGAAATTTGCGTATATCGTTACTCCTTTTTAACACTCGTTCGTGACATAGCTAATTATCTTACTTATTGACACAGCATGACAATATATAAAGTTTTAGAAACTTCAAAACTTTTTCTTAAGACCTCAGGTCTTGCTGGAAGCGCTGCTGCTATTTTAGGCGCGAAGGTTTACGTCTGAACGCCCGGTGGATCCTATTTTGAAGTTGAAATATAAATTTAGAAATTTAGAGCAATGGAGTCGTAAGCTTCAATTTACAATACTAAATATTTTTCATTTACACATGGGAGTAATTGTTAAGCAATTTATAGGTTCTCAACGTACGAGTAAGTATTTGAATGAATTGCTTCATATGCATGAGCCATAAAGTTCTCTTTTTCTCGACCAATTCGTTATCATAAAAGTTACGCCCCCGTCTCTCTATCATTAAGCTTCCGCAAACGACGATTATTCCACGTTTAAGAACTTAACCATTACATCACAACACTCTCCCATTCAACCGAGTTTAATTTTTATTATAGAGTGCGATTTTTGCAGGCCATGCATTAATTTTTAATGATATACTTCAGCACACATACGGTCAAGAACTCCCATATCGCTGAAGTCGAGATCATGCTCACTGATTGAACCATCTGCATGAGTCTTGTATCAATTTACTTCGAGACACACATACGTAGGAAAAATGGCCACCCATTTCACGGACGCGGGTTTATTTGAAGTGAGTTTTATGGAAGGCGTTACGAGGTTCCACGAAGTCCATTTACGTGTATGCGTGAGACTCTCGCAAGTGAGACTAGAGTCACAGATGCAGTTGAGCCGCGCCAAAATGGCCGCCATAAAGCAAAGGGATCGCCCGTGCGTGGTCTGACTTCCCTGGTTCTAGCCATACCCAGCTCCTGCATTGATTTTCCCAGTTTCTAAAACACTAAATTTGAGAAAACCTTGACCCTGAGGGCGTTTGTGGTTACCAAGATCAGCGAAACTCTCGAGGTTTTTGGTAAGCATATTTTGAGGCAGACCGGCTAGATGGCTGTCATTCAGTAACGCAATAGCTGTGGGTTGTGGTCTATTTTTTTGGCCAAAATGGTTGGAAGGGTCGGCGAACTTGAATAAAAGATGTTGTCAAGCCTGCAACAGCTTAATCTGAAATACCTGCGGTATAAGCGCGCTACTGCAACAGCCTCTGAATCTCAAATGACTTTGGTGTAATAACGAGTCCAACGTTTCCTGAATAGAGCCTCGTGAGGAGAGAAATGTATTCAAGTTAAAAGGGTTTATTATTGCAGGCAAAAATGACCATGCACGGATAACAGAGGAGAGGGTTTAGGTTCTCCTCTGGAATCGCAAAGTCTACGGATTAAGCTAAGTGCTTAGAAGGTCTTGCAGTGAAGTCGCGTGCAACAGAACTACAATGTGGATTCCAGACCATCTTCAAGAATCCAGGATGAACTTCTTTAAAATTGAGTCTTAACAGATCTAAGTACAAAATTTTTGGGTATTTTTGTACCTCAGTTAGAAGGAATTACACGTTTCGTTTTTTATTTTCTTAGAACACTTGTACTGGCAGTTTTGTTAGGTTGCACTCGGTCAAGTGCTGGCGAGGATGGGAAGACAAGGAGCCTGAGAAGCTTCTCAGTGTACTACAAAAATGGGTAAGCCTCCTAATGGGTAACATTCTTAAGGGGTAACCCTCGTAATGAGTAACTTTCATTATGGGTAACCTTTCTAATATGTAACCATCCTAATGGGTAACCCTTCTAATAAGTAATCCTCCAGATAGGTAACCCTCTTAATTAGTAACCCTCCAAAAGAGCAACCATTCAAATGGGAAACTCACCAAATGGGTAACCCTCTTAATGGATAACCTGCATCACGGGTAACCTTCTTGACGGAAAACACTCCTGCAAAGTGACACAAACAGAAACTCTCATTTGCTACATAATTCTCCCAACTATAATAATCTAATAAATCTTTGTACAATGTTCAAATAATCATTTCATATTATTGCATTTGTCCACGAAAAAATTAGATAGGAGACACAAATGAATGTTCGAACATCTAACAATACCTCAATAGGAAGCGTCGGTTTACTTTCTGCACAATATTACACAAATAATTCGAAATATATAGCATAATGCAATAATATCACACAATACACAACGTTGCACAATACGTCTGCACAATATTGTAAACGTATTACGCTACCCGTTTTACACTATATAACAATCTAATGAACCTTTTAACAATCCTTCGTTAGTTATATTATAAGTTTGAATTCATCAGCAAAGATATGAGGTAAAAACCCAAATGATGCTTTTATAAACTTAATAGTTGTTCAGAAGAGAGCAAGAAATTCGTGTACTGTAGGGTCACAGCATAGACATCGCCTTCGCCAGGGACTGAGCGCTCCGGGGGTCTTGTTTTAGTCCCTACATGCTTTATTACTCGTCGAAATTGGACGCTTTTTGAACTCTCCATGCAGTTTTTCTCTATGGTCACGTCCAACTTATACCTTATTTGAAATGAATGGATTGCTTCCACCATTCGTCTTGTTCATAACATATTAACTGGCATAACAAAATGTTTTAAAGGCTCTTTAAAAAAAATTCGATGTCCATTGATATGAGCTACAATGCTCCTTGTGCTCAATGCTCACAGACCGCTTTGGATATTTTCTAGCGTAATTAAGGATGCACTTTTGAGAGAGCTTAGCGCAGTACATTTCTCGGAGTAACTGAGGTTGTTCTACATATTTCAGCTTGTGCTCAACTCCATGCGTGGACAAAAATATGAGTGAAAAATAAATGCAGCCAACATATGAAATTTTGAACGACCAAAAATATTCTAATAACTTTTAAACTGGAATTTTAGGCTCAGTTTGTACGTCCGATACGATGATGGATGGAACGCGCTATGGCATCACAATGTTAAAAATTCTTCCCGTGCATTCACAGTATACAGTGTAAAATGTAAATAAAACTATCGAAGAATATGAGAATGCAATATTTTAATGGTTATTTAGAAAAATCGCCTAATATTTCAACTGGAAAAATCTATTTGAGATAGTTAAATACTGGGAGTAAAGTCCGTAGACTAAAACAATCCTTCAGTCGCGCTGTTATGTTCATGACATGAAGCTATAACGTGGCGAAATTTTTAAGTTTTCTCAATTATTTTCGTAACACAAGAGGCAATTTTCACTTTCATCTCATTGCTTCTAAAAATTACACAATGTTTTTATGAGTCCTGATGCTTCCTTCATCCTGAAGTTCAAGTGCGCTAAGAGAGGAGAAATTTCGCGTCGAGCAAAACAATTTTCGCACCAGAGTCATCAGAATATATTGATGGTGACGTTCTTTTCCTACAATCGAGATAAATTTCACAAAATAATGCGAAGTAGAGCAGATGTTTTTGACGCTTTTCATGAAGTGGGTGCTCTCAAAAGTGCGAACGCTATAAAAACCGCCAGCAATACAGGCCCCATCTTGCTTGCTTGATGGATGAGGGATAGTGCACGTGAAAAATTCCCAAACGGGGTGCGATCCTCATTGTATGAAAATAAAAAACAACCAGGCCTCGCTGCTCAGCTACCCGTAGCCTTCAAGTGAGTTTGAGGAATTGCAGAGCTTCTTAAATTGGTCTCTTTAATTAATCATTTGAACATCGACTATGTCGATGCAACAAAACTTCTTGAAATCGAAGTTGAAGGTGAAATTTTACACATAGTTTCCAGACACGCTATTTATTCTGCAAATAATTTCTTTGAAACTCGAAACTTGCCACAATAGTCGTCTTAATGCGTACATTTGCTGAAATCAGTGAGACCTGATGTCCGACACGAAAAATTTCAATTGATTATTTTAGTCGTAGTGTAACAGACGAAAAGACGAGATCTGCACCACAGTTTAAAATGCTAGAACATAATTTTTTGTCCAAGCAAACTTCTTGTTTACTCGAATATCTTAAATGAAATCGAAAGACTTGCAAAAGAACGAGATTTATAATTTTACATTCCTGTTTCAATGAACGAAGTTTCAAAGTTAAATGAATCTCATTTACAGGTATATGAAAAGTGCTGGAAGAAGACTGCAGTTTCCTTGACTTGTTGGTGCATTCACACGACCTTTTAGCTGATTTTTACTAACTTATATATATTTTGCGACTTTAGGACTGCGTTATTAAACACCAATTAACAAATGTTGTATTCACGCTTGAAGTACTCGTCATGTCTGACATTGGAGCATTCCTGTCAGAACAAATGAATGCAACAAATTGAGTCCGTTCATCTCAATCAACATTTTGCATTATTTGGCCTGAATCAAATTAATCCTACTATTAAATGCATCATCCTGCATAGGAAGTTGGCAGCTTCATCTGAAATTTATACCGCTCTGCAGCACGCTGGACCTGAAGTTTGATGTAGGGCAGTGTTTCCTAGGGAACGTGGAATTCTTGAATGACTGTTCATGAGAAATTTGGAGCTACGTTTTTTTGCTTTAGAAATTGTGCGCTATGAGACTAACTCCACGAAGTGTAATGGGGCGATGAAAATGAACCGTTTCCTGACAAGATGCGCGTAAAAAATCGCGACTTAATGCAAAGAACTGAATTTCATAAAATATTTGTACATGCATGTTAAAAAGCTGTTAGGAGTTTTTACCAGCAAACTTGGTAAAAGAAACGATTGATTTCAGTAAGAATATTGTGAATTTAATAGCTAAAACCGATGTACTGTTTAATCGAAAATGAGTACTGTATGGATCTCCAGTAATCCATGTTTCAATATAAGTCATATATTTCTCCTCGATATTTCTTATTGCAAAGTTTAGTCCTTTCAAAATACCATTACTAATGCGCCATTAACAGAATTTACATAAAGCATTGAGATGCAAATTGCAAATTAATTTGTTTCTCTTTAACTCTTTAAAAAATGAATGACGTTCTTGAAAAAAGCTCATGTATTCCTGGCAGGCCCACCGACATCACGAGTTCATCCTGCAGCCTTCCAGTCGACTTTACAACATCAGTTTTATTTTTTCTATGGATGCAAATGGAGCTCAGAATATAAGTTTGTTGTTCAACCGACAAGAAAACTGTTTAGAATTCTCAAATGTTCTGCAAAGAGCCTGAAAAACCCGTTATGCTGCCTCAAGGAAATGATTTTACGGGATTTTGGTTTGTATGCATGCCTAGAGGAGATTGTTCTCTTCGCTGGGGTAACTCGGGCCGTGATAACTCGGTTGCAGTTGCATGTTTTGAAGAGCCTCAGGTTTTGTTTTGTTTATAGTATTATTTGACATGGCGCACATCATCCTTAAACTGTGTAGTAATTTTGTGAAAATACTTTGCATGAAAATAACACTCCCAGTTTCAAAATGATGTCATCGGATGATTTATGCACCCAGGTAATTATGACAAGCGAGTATCGGCATCAGGAGAGCAAGGAAAATGTCCATTATTCTTTGCTTGCTTCTTGTGCCTCCTTAACATGTAAAACGAATATATTATTGAACAATGAATTACTCATTTCATAAGAAATCATCTAATATTTCGACATGACCTAATGCAGTAACTATTTGTAATCTAAATATACACGTGCAATAAAATGAATTTTTATTTTTCAGCGACAAGAAATGATGGAATAATTGACCTACGCTCTCTACTAAAGCCTGATCTTACACACTTTGGCCGTGTCCAATGTTCAGCCATGTCGATTAAGTACTCCAATACATTTATTATGAAGTGTTGCTATAAACAGCGTCCTCTTCAATGTTTGAGCCCCCAAACTTATTACATTTAATGTTGGAAGTATACTAGAGAAGTTCATCGGTCAGGAACATATACTTAACTTAATCACTCTGCAATGCATGCATATGTTCGCTGGAAGTCTTCTCGAAGATAAACAATTCTACAAAGCGTCAAAGTCGAGTCCTTTTCTCAGGAAATTTTAAAACTCCGTCGCGTGCCAAAGCGAACATCTGAGGAATTACCACAAGAAGGCCCTCAGTCCTGTCCCAATATTGACGCCATCGTACGGCATCCCGATTTATTTTGGACTTCACAACATAGTAGTGCCCAATCTCGGTAACTTTAGAGCCGAAAATTCACGCGCCCTGGAGCACGAGGCTTACATGTTGGGGTGCGTGCTGGGAGACACAGAACTCTGTTTTTTTCCGAAAATGAGCCCTCAAATTTCACGGCGGTCATTTTAATCATACATTATCGTGTTCACCACATCTGTTTGTACGGTAATTCAATCGCTTTATTCGAGTTTTGCTTTTAGGACCGCAAGAAATCAGGAAAATCACTCTTCAAAAAAACGTTAACCTCCACATCAAAATAAAGAGAACTGGACCCACGGCTAGAACAGCTTCAGTAGCTGATATTCATCCATCGCAGAGTTGAAGCTTTGGGTCCGGTGCGCAGTATAGGAAAAAATCACGGTTTAATTTCACGTGAGGATATCTTTTCTGATGAATAAGTGAATATCTATTTTATTTAAGCAGGAGGCAGCGGGCAAAAATATCATATGTCAATTTACATATAGGAGCTCTACTGAACAAGTGGAAATAAATTCACTTAAACGACTTTCCACGGACCAGCATTGTTCTTGAGTTCAAAATGCCCGTAACACTGGCCATAAAACGGAGGTGGGATGAATACAGATAACTAAACGCATAGTAAGTTCACATAAATTGCTCCCGTAAAACGACATTGTTCTTGCATTTAAAATTTCCGTGATATAACGTACAGAAATACAGGCTGAATTAACAGTGACAGACCTCTGTGATATAAGTCATGAGTATAAAGGCTTGATGAATATAAAGTGCAAAACATTTACAAATCTTTGTGACATAAGATATGGAAATAAAGGCTGGATGAATATAAAGTGCAAAACATTGACAGATCTTTGTGATATAAGATATGAAAATAAAGGCTTGGTGAATATAAAATACAAAACATTGACAGACCGTTGTGATATAAGACATGAATATAAAGGTTCGAGGAATATAAAATACAAAAGATTGACAGATCTTTGCGATATAAGACATGAAAATAAAGGCCGGAGGACTATAAAGTGCAAAAGATTGACAGATCTTTGTGATATAAGATATGGAAATAAAGGCTGGATGAACATACACAAAACATTGGAGCCAACGGTTAATTCAAAAGCCCGTACCCTGACTTCAAGAGCTAGGGTTAAATTCTTCGTTAAATTATTCATAGAAAGGATTACCGCAGCAGCACAACTCAATATCCAGCTGAATTGTACGAGGACTCGAGCTCAGGTCCAACGATTTAGGTAATTCGTTTCAAACTAATATATGAGCGGCGAAAGTTTGGGGCTATAACTTATACCAAGCATCAATTTACAATAATAGTGACACTTATAAAGTTGGAGGCCACGAGACGAGGTAATCCATTTTCAAGGACTGATGGTACGTTCCTACTTATTTATTATAAGGGATTTATTCCAAAAATACATTGAGGATTTATCTGAAATATTATTGAAGACTTATTTTCAAACGTTATTGAGGACTTTCTCTCGACTATTATTAGGACTAATTTTCAGAAAATATTGAGGATTTATCCTCATATATTATCAAGGACTCAACCTCAAATACATGTTTAATTGAGGACTTATTCTCAAGTATTTTAGAAATAAATTTATTCTCAAATATTATTCAAAACTTATTCTCAAATATTATTCCAAACTTAATCTCAAATATTATTCAAAACTTAATCTCAAATATTATTCAAAACTTATTCTCAAATCTTATTCAAAACTTATTCTCAAACATTATTCAAAACTCATTTTCATTATTTTCAAATATCATTGAGGACTAATCCCCAAAATATTCGCATCAGACCGTGTGTCAGCGACCGAACAGCTACACCGATGCTTGGAAGAGGCTGGCTTACTCAGTCGAGCTTATGCGCCGCCCTAGCGATAAATTTGTACATTAATCGATAAAAATACTTTGGGAGCTAAAATTATTGAAAATGTTAGAAGCTCCGGCGAAAAAGCTAGGTTGGGTAAATGTAAGATACGTACAGATCCTCCGGAGTCCAAAAAACGTGTTATTGAAACACTGCTGTCTGAAGTGATCGTGTTATTGAAACACTGCTGTCTGAAGTGATCGTAGAGCAGCATGTTTGAGCGGACTGAGGTATAGAGAGCAGAAAATTTCTCTTTGAACGGAGTTTCTCATCATCAGCTGCCTTCTTGTCTGATTACCTGCATCATAGAAACAATTGTAACTTCAAGTACCATTCATTAACGCTATGTAAATACATGCATATCTCACGCAGACATAGCATATTCATTTGAAGGTTCATTATCCACCGGATGCACTTGAGTATTTAACTGATACATTTTCCATACACGTAGTCCACGCACACATTAAAAGAAAGTAAACAATAAATTTCTTGACGGAATTTTCTTACGTTCCGCCAGCCCAGCTCCAAAACCTTAAGGGAAAACTGAAAGATTCTAAACAAACTGTTTGTCAAATCCACGCTTCCTCAGCGATGAAAATTTTCCCACTGGAAAAGAATCTCTCAAGCTCAAAATTTCATGACTTCGAGAGTTTAATTTCGATTTCGCGATTCATATGCTGAGCTCGGAGTTGTGAGTTCGGGCAGTAATTCAGACACTTTCCGTGATTGCGACCTGCGTGTTAAATCCTTCTGAAGTCTCGGGAATGTTTTCGCCATCGTTGGCGTGGTTGACTGAGACTTCAATATTTAAATGCTGATTTGAACGAGCTGAAAAGGCGTTCTCGCCAGGGCCTTGGAGGTGCAGTTTTCGGCAACACGCACTTTTGACGCTCTGAGAAACTCATAGACTCAAATGCGAACTTTGAAGATGAGTGCTCACAGTTAATGTTTCCGCGAAGAAGTGCTCGAGCAGTGGAAAAAATTACGGCTGTTTTATCCAGCGTGAAAATACCGTTTCCTCAGATATTGGTGCCAACAAATTCAAACATATTTTATCCTAAATTCAAGCCCGTAGCGTGTTGTCCTCAGCTGTGTGGTGCTCCAGAAGCCGAACGTTCAAAATTACACAAAAGATAGCCAGTTTGCCGAGCCTTCAAATTTTCTTTCAACCACATGTCCTCGCGACCACCATCATGACTATTTTCTTGACAAAGCATAAAGCGTTCAACTTTTCTACACGTCGTTCACACTGCATCAATGTATCCACTCGGACAGTATCAAGCGAGTAACAGCGCTACAGTTTACTAGAGCTGTCAGAATGTCCTGATGCTCCAGCGTAACTCGAAGACGACGACTTACATCATTTGAGCACCAGGTCCTAGGGCGCACTGGTGTGCCGCCACTTTAGGCATATCCTGGTTAATTTTATCTCTTTTTCCCAAGGGAAGAACTTCGCACAGGGGTATCGAACCGGGGACCTCCTCACTAAAAGCCAGCACGCTACCTCTTGCGTTACAGAGCGCACCTCTTCTACTCCGTAATTATCAAACCTGTCCGAGCCAGGACTTTTCCTCATCATCTTCGTTCCTCAAATCAAAAGATATTAGGATCTTTATCGTCGTCTTCTTCATACGTTATTGCTGATCAGGTTTTCGCTATCACTACAATCTACGCCATATTACTGCTCATTTCATTTACCGTTGTGATGACACTGATCTTCTCCCAATACTCACCACGATCGAGCACTTCCATCATAAGTTGTGATGCACTTCAGTCCGCAACATCACTACGCAGACCAACAACCGCCTTCATCACCTTGGTTACGTAGCTGTCCATCACAGAACAAACATCCTCTTCAAGCACCGCATCCATTTCCCTCTCCTGCGCTGAGTTACAACGCCACCTTCACCATCGTTAGGTACCTCCACCGCTACCACCCTCCACACCACCAGCAGCTTGCAACCCCCCTCCCCGCTGGGCAAACAGCGTCTTAGAACGCCTGTTTGCTCAACGCTAGCTGGTGGATGAAGAGTTACTTGTGCGAGCTGCTGCTGCTTACTCCCTGGCAGTTCATTTGCATTGCTCTAAGTGTATGAACGACGCCGGGTAATCAGCCTTCAAAAAGCAAAGCTTTCCGACTTTCTTTCTTTTTCGGTTCCTGCAAAGACCACCATTCAAAATATGTGATGCGCATTTGTCCCGACGCGGCGTAGTGTTGTGCGTTCCGGTGTTAATTGTTGACGCTTGATGATCATTGAACGTGTATTTTTGTCGGTGGTGTTCTGTACAAAAGTGTCTCCAGGGTGGTAGAGCGTGGCGATAAAGTTTGGGGTGTCCCATTGTAGCTCAGTTTTGATTTTGCTATTTTCAGAAATTTTATGTGCATTTTTAATTCATTCCATGTTGTTCAACAAAGTCAAGGACCGAAAATTCCTAAGACAACACCATCTGTTAAAAGCTTTTTATAAATGCATTGCTCACAAAATCATGCGAACGTAGAAAACTCTCTACAACATCTTAGAAACAAGTCATTCTACCTAATTTGTATAGATGTACCATTATTTTTTAAAAGTTTTCTCACACTGTGTATCTGTAAAGCTGTAGACTTATCATAATATACGAGTGTATATTATGATGGAAATCGGCTTACCTCCCCTCCTACGTAGAGTAGGAGGGGAGGTAAGCCGATTCATCTCAATGTGCATACTAACTCATCCTACGATCTACATAGTAAGCAATAGATCTACTCAGTTTGTATAACTCTTCATCTGACCAGACCTGCTGACATGCATATCTATCCAAGCTGAAGTTACTCCCTGAGCTGTAGACCTACAGACAATATACGTATTTTTTATGCGGTATTTCTTATTAGTCTTCCGTAGATAATACGCTATAGAAGCATAGCTAGAGAACTTCTGCAAGGTGAAAGTGGTTTTCTGGAAGGTCATAGAATAAAATCATAAAGTAATCTAAGTAATTTTCATTAAAATAAATATGCATTTTTCTGAACACGAAAAAAGCCTTGCATTGTTTGGAGGTATGTACGGATTCTAAAGACAAATTCACGCTGCTCAGTAGGACACCTTGAATACGTACACATTTTGAATGGGTTTCAAAAATATAAATTACATCGTTCAGCCCGTGAAAAAATTGGCACTGACTAACTCTAAATTCGTACCGAAATTCATTAAAATTGATTACTACGTAATAGAATTTGAAATTCATCAATACTGTTTCTAATCATCAATTTTAGTGTGACGCTGATGTGAAAATCGGAACTTCAACCAAGAGCAGTTACGTGGGGACCTCAGTTCACCGAATTACTATGAGCCCTTTTGGAGCTGCTAGTGTTCTTTGAACGAGCACGCGTATCTCAATGACGCGATTGCCTCACAGATTGTCTGAAAAATTGCATGAGAAATTTTGAAGAGCATCTGAAGCAGGATTAATGGTTCTTATAAAATTCGTACTTTCTCTTGAACTGCACGTTCTTTGAGTAATGAATGCTTGGCATCATCCACGAATAAAGGCATTTTTAAGCACTCTAAAGAAGCAAATTTGTAAACTTGAGCTAATGCTTTCAAGCAAAAGACGTGTCATGTATTAACATGGGAGGTCTTTTTGCAGGTCATGTTGTCGCAATGTACATGGCCTGCCATAACATGCCATGTACCGTGCGGCAGGTCACGGCATGGCACGGCAGGTCATGGTGGGTCAAGTTGTTGATAGCCGTAAGTCATTGACTGAGTTATGACGTTATTGCTATGCTTACACAAATGTGAATTCCAAAATTCTTAATCCACACGAGAATAATTTCAGTTAAATATTTTTAATTGAATAGCAGTGATCTACGCAATGCGGGGATATATGAATAAATGATGACACACAAGGGACCAAAACTAAATCTAAATAATTGAATACGAATTTCCGAGATCACAGCAAGAATAGGAGCCCTGTGACGACAGAGCCGGAGCCACCCATGCTCTATTCATGTGAGAGTTCATTTGAATCTTTGATGATGCCGAGCCAATTGTGAAAAAGGACAAACGTTTCAATAGAGTCACCACGCTCGCTGTGATTGAACAACGCATGGAGTTTTAGAAAATGCTGCGAGGGTTTTGCTTTGTAACAAAATCTCCTGAATTAGCTGAAGACTTGGGCCTTCGTTAGTGAAATTGTGAGCGAAGAAATTGAGGTCCTGAGTTGGGTGGTCTCACTCAGAAAAAACTTCATTCCTACAGGATTGCATGTGCACTTCGTTTTAAAATATTCATTCATCAGTCCTTAGGAATAAAAGTGTGGTGCCATTTGAAGCTTCCAGAGAGTGATATGTTGAATATTCGTCACTAGTGATTGTTGAATAAGGAGTGAGTGATTGTTGAATAAGGTGCGCAAGTGAATCTGTCATTGGTGTTTGCTGAGCTGAGTCAAGAGCTGTGCTCTGATGTTTGAAGTTAATTTTTTATTTCAAACGTAACTTCAATGTTGGCCCCGCCCTGCGTAATTTTAAATAGCATTACAGCACGTAAGTACATACGTATATACGTATGAACTTCATGAATCAGGTATCATGAACTTCATTCAGGTATGAATTTCATATATCATGTACGTACTCACGTGAATTTCCGTCCTTATTTAATTATAAATTCGACGTACTCAACATAATAGCTTCTATGTGTGTTAGTTTCCTCAAAAAAATATACAATTTTTCAATAGGAAGCATTGTACTACTGTTTTTGTTTGCCCTTTACCCACTTTAGTACAAATGTACCCTCAAGAGAAAATTTATGAATATAATTTAAAAACATCGGTCAGCTAGAAAATAATTTTGGCAGTGAGGAGACAAGAGACTGGGTGGGACAGTGAGACAAACGATTTTAAGCAAATTTTGAGAGTTCATCACTTTTTGTTGAACGATTCCTAAGAGGATGATTTAAATTTACAAAACGGTTGATTTTTTCGTTTGCTATTCGCAATGAATTCCAATGAATTTTTATAACTCATGATTTTTTCGTGTGCAATTCTCAATGAATTTGAATGAATTTTTTTAACTCTTGAACATTCTGGAGCAATTCTCAATGTATTCCAATGAATTTTTTATAACTCTTAAACATTCTTGAGCAATTCTCAATGAATGCAGGTACTTTTCACTACTTAAAAACTTTCTTGAGTGCCTCCCAATGTATGATATTTAGGTATTTTCCTAACTACGAACTTTTTTTACCAATTATCCGCAGATTCAGTCGTATTTTCATGACTCAAAATTTTCTTGAGTAATTACCAATAGATTCAATAGTATTTTCATGACTCAAATCTTCCTTGAGTAATTCTCAATAGATTCAATAGTATTTTCATGACTCCAAACTTTATTGAGTAATTCATAATAGATTCAGTAGTATTTTCATCGCTCAAAACTTTCTTAAGGAATTCTCAATAGATTCAGTAGTATTTTCATCGCTCAAAACTTTCTTGAGTAATTCTCAATAGATTCAATAGTATTTTCATGACTGAAAACTTTCTTGAGTATTTTTCAACAGATTCGGGTTTATTTTCACAACTCACAAGCTTTTCTCGAGCAATCTTCAGCGGATGCATCGTGCATCGAGTGGCTCAATGCAAACTACAAACTCAAGTCTTCCATGTACACAGACTGTGGAGGCCTTATACAGACGCACATAGGCACCAAACTCGACTTGTTATCCCTCTCAATTCCAGGGAATGGATTTTCTATGGAGATTATGACACGGAGCCTCTTCCAATTACGGCTTCCGGATATCAGGATACTGACTACTCACAGGATACATCGAGGCTCAAGCAATCGGTCAAACAATAGCTTCTGTCCCCTGTACCATTTCCGTTCCTTTCCAGAAAGATCCTTTGCCAAGAGCTGAATGTGCAGTGGTGCGAGATGGCCTGAAAGGATACGTGATGTATTTGATGTCATATCCCCTTTATTTCCTCCTATAGGTTTTTGGTCGTACTCGTGAGTGGATAGTCAAGGTTTTGTAAACGAGCTTATCATGGTTCGCTTGAACTGTGGTAGAGCGGTCGGAAATTTTGAGCGATTCAGAGCAAA
Organism: Orchestia grillus; assembly: GCA_014899125.1. Taxonomy (NCBI): domain Eukaryota; kingdom Metazoa; phylum Arthropoda; class Malacostraca; order Amphipoda; family Talitridae; genus Orchestia; species Orchestia grillus. Next base: position 31,952 of record VOMN01065889.1, on the reverse strand, counting down.
ATACTTCATCTCTAGTGAGTCACTCTACGTCTTTACAGGTGGCGTCTGTTCTGCTTTTTCTTTTAAAAATGACACGGTCGTGGATCCATTTGCATGAAAGATTGGTGTTTTGTTTCCTAAAATCAATGAACTGTACGGTGCTGAAGAGCGGGGCTGAGCTCATTCGGTCGCTCTTATTTTCCGAGGAAGTTTCCCTAAATTTTTGAATACTTTTGCACAAACTGACGAACTTCTGCATGTCTTTCAAGCGCGGCTCTCAAAGAAATGTTTTTTTTTTGTCTGAATTGAGACCAGAGGTTCTTAAAATCCTGGACATGTACTCGTGTGCGTAAGCTGTGCATATAGTATCAACATGTAGTGATGAAAGAAAGAAATCTTTAATATTTTGAAATCTTTCAACAGAACACCCTCGCCCGCTGTAGGTCACATGTGGGTAACATGCTCGAGTATTTCGGTCTGTTTTGTTTTTTCCAAATCTAGGAGTTTCCTGGCTTCAAAACAGTTGTTCAATTTCCAATTTCGTACATTACAGCTCGTTTTGAAGTGATGCAAATCATTTAAACACCCAGGTGAAATTAAAAAAATATTGTTCAAATTACAATGTTACTGTTCTTCTGTGATTTTCAGGATATTTATAGAGAAATAGAGTAAGATAAGACGATTAAATTGTATTTTTCAGACATTTTGCTCGCACATTACAAACAAACGTGAGTTTTGGTATGTGTACCTGTAAATACACGTGTATATCTTAGTTGTGTACAGTAATCTTCATTTTTTGTCATTAGTTGTGTTTTTGGTTGTGGTTGCATGTATTTCCGTATGAAATCCATACTAAAAAATAACTTTAATTTTCTCACTAGGCCTATTGAAATTTAAATCAAAATACAAAATTAGTTTCTAATGTCATATTTAGACCTAGACGTAAAAAAGAAATGGTTGCATCAGCAGTCATATTCCATTTCTGTGGGAATAACATTTCAATTATAATATTAAAAATTATTTGTAAGCTATTTTGTAACAATGACTTAGCCTTTCAACACTTATATTACAATATTTTTAACATCCATAGCGTTGCATATGTCGGAATAATATCTGTTTCTCACTCAATAATATTAAATTTTGCAAATACCACAATTCCACTTCAACTTTGGAAAGTCGTCTCACCCAACCATGGTCAATAATCGAGCACCTCAATCGATCTGTTATGACAATGTTCCCTCCAACGGCGGACTTCTTTCACAACGTTCAAAATAGACTCTAATTTCTGGAGGTTTCTCTGGAAAATGCGATCACGGGAACGCTGCAGGGTCGTTCATGCAAGCTGTTGCACACTCTGACACGTTCTGCTACAATTTTTTCACACATGAAGGTCTAACGAACTATTACGATGAGACAGTTTTTACTTTAAGGGTTGTGAGACGCCACCTCTCAAAAAAAAATTCATTCAAAGGATAATTCGATACGAGCTCAATTGAGATATATTCTAGCATCATTCATCAAAGACAATAGAAGCGAGGGAGTAATTCAAAGTCACCGGAAAAAAAGACGCTGAATCTCAGGTGTTTGGCGTGCTCTGCCTTTTTCTGTCTTGTAACTTAATTGGCAGTTAACCACTGTTTTGTGTCTTAATATTTTTCTATAGATATTAGAGCACCCAACGGAAGATGCACAGTTTTCTTCCAGTAGCACTTCTTACTTCTACGGGAGCATGCACGAAAAAAAATTATTTCAACTTTGCGTTGTTTCGTATTTACCTTTTACATTTTGAATAGATTCCTGGTACTTGACAAAGGAGGTCAGAGGTTGTTGGTAGGAAACAGTGAGTCGTGTTCCGAATTGAGCGCTAGATCGGTTCCAGGAAACAACCGCTCCACAGTCGTCCTCCGCACGGAGCGCTGTATCAGTCCCAGCAAACATCCTCTCATAGAGCGGTATCAACTTGAGCGGGCACTAAATAGCGCGAAAATAATTTTGCCATAAACGACAATTAAAGAGTATTATACGCAGCAAATTTGAACGATGTGCAGTTATTCGCCGGAACCGATCTAGCTCTGTACGCTGGAAAGAATATACCTCCACTTACCACGGAGTGCGTCGGAGCTATAGAGGATAAGGGTTCTTGACTAGGAATTCTGAAGGATTAGGAAGGATAAATACATCTCTTCAGGACACTCTGATAAAACATTAGAGGAGAATTCTGATTATGGAATCACACAACGCTAGTGGAAGACTGTTTTTTGTATTAGAAGAAAAATTATTCAAGTCACAAACAAACATGCCATGGTGTGTAAAGACCAGATGACAAATTACAAGGCAGATAATATTGTATTGAGTTATTTAAGCATCAGTCTATGCATAGTTAGAATGGTGTAAACGCTTGCATCAGTAATATATTGATCAGTATATTATATATCGATCTACTGGTGTATTCATAAGAGTGCCTTTATAACTATATAGAAAATACGTGCAGTGACAAGTGGCTTACATGTACATATATGAGTGGTAGGATTTGATTTTAATGCTACCTATTGAACAACGCAGGCTTGGTTATGAATTAAGAAGGACATGCAATTCAAAGTATAAATTACTCCATGTTAGTATTTAATTAAAACCCTCTTCATATTTATGTTATTGTGCACTTTACATTAGTAGCTATGAATAAAATGTCCTGATGTTCATGCAATGGATCGTGCGTTGTACGAACTTGTAGATTTGTGAGGAATTTTCACGAATAAGATACAAATGGACCGATGTACATATAAGGGACCGTCCGATGAGATTCCTGTAAAAAAGTTCTTTATTTCAATGGCTTTTGATGTCAACTTACGCTTCATGACTGAGGTCTAGAAGAACGCACTAATGTGGAATGATTTCATCGTTGTGCAGTGATGTGTGTAGTTTTTGGATGGACCTAAGCACGATACTTTAATACTTTAAACTTAAGCTGAATGGGTCATCAAACCTGCCTTTTTTTAAGGATTTTCTTCCTGTAGAAGCGGCGAGAACCAAGTACAGCAGATGTTTGTTCACACCGTAGAGCAAATTTAGATATAAACTACGGGCTGAACGATAAATGTGCACCAAAATAAACTAAAGACAAACTAAACTAACTAAAGGTTAGACAAAATTGGGTATTTCGCTTTCCTGCGGCCAAGAAGGTCATAGCAAAGTAGCGTCGTTTTTAAACTAAATTTACGTATCCCTTCAAAGTCTTACGAGTCTACGTCCGATCATGGACAATTGTCTGAAATCTTTTGCCTCCCAAGATTCTTGCAAATCATTTTTTGAACTTATCGAAGGGCTGCGGAAAAGTTAGACTGGGTAGTCACTTGTCGTGCTTATTAAAACTAATTCATTCAGAGAAATGAACAATGGAGAAGAACAATTACTTCGGAATTATATTAATGCTGATTTCAACTCGCATGTAGATACTTGCACGCCAGGGAAGCGTGAATGCAACATTCACACATGCTTCTAAATCCCAGAATGAATTATTCCAAGTTTCTATCGCGTGAACGGGAATCGATGAATGCGAATGTAGTTATGCAAATTAACTACCTATTCGCATGTTTAACTCATCTCACGATGGTGAAAATGGTTTCTTAACAAGTATAGAGGCTTGTCTAAGAAAAAAGCGTCTCAGTTTCAATAAAAACATCATCACGTCGCGCTTATCGGACGCTTAAAGGCCTGGAGCACCATTGGCGAATTGAACATGGCACACATTTTTGATTGAAATTTATGGAAATATTTTTCCATAAACTGTTGTCCATTAGAGTATTAGGACAATATTTGTCTTTACAAAATGTGTTCAGGTCAAAATGTTTATTCTTAATGACTGTTGCCTGGATTTCAATTCACAACGATTCATGTACAATTTTTACTGAGACATAGAGGTTTTCAAATATATTCACGTGAAAATGGTACCGTACCATATAGAGTTGATTAAGATGAAAGTAAACCTAGGACGCGAAAGAACTGCTAGGCTTCTACTGTTGAACGGGATAAGCTTTTGTAATTCCATGGCTTTTCGGAAGAGAAAAAATGTCGGTGTTCATTTTTTCAAAATAAATTGACAATCTAAAAATCAACAATTTCAAGCATGCTACAGTCGCATCATAGTACACAGTATGTGTAAATCGTACGTACAAAAACTTGTCAGTTTTTTCATAAGCTGTTCAAATCTTTCAAGCCTAAACTTGAGCTCTTTGAATATGATGTTCAGTTCTCAGTATTTTATTAACTTTGCAAGCCAGTGCATTCAAATAGCTTTGATGTAGAAAGTACAGGTGTGATTAGGGATTAGAAATCTCGACAAAGATAAAATCATCAAAGGTTTTTGAATAATCGTGAATGTTTATATTATATAAAGATTCCCTGAAACATTCGCTGCAGTTCTTGCTTTGAAGGTCGTTTGAAATCAATTTAATACTAAAGAATACTTCTACCAAACTCGGAGGGTACGAGGAAAAACACCATCTAGGGCACCCTGAACAATAAATGAGTGTATTAATAACGCGAATGTTAATAATTCTTTCGTTCGTCACAGCGACGAATTTTTAGCCCCTTTCAATTTTAAAGCAACAGACTGCGTACCCAAGAGACGCCATAAAATCAGGCGCTAAAAATCCAATTCGACTTCATCAAAAGTTACCCAACGCACTCACTCTTTTGAAACGCTCTGTACACTTGCTGTCGATCTCACTTAGCCGAAAGCGAGGAAAACTAAAGCTGAGTCCCTAATTCCACGTGGAATGAATTCTGGGGCTGATTAATAACTCTCAGAGGTGCGGGTAGACGGGCTGTAACATTTGAGGGACGCCATGCTCGAGTAATTGCCTCCGTTGCTGCTGTAATGATGTTGACGTGCGGGCGCTCCCGGCTGAGCTTAGTCGATTTTGTCGCGAGTGGCTGCGAAAAAGCTTCTGTCATCGAGCTGCGGCTGTGCAGTGGGCCAGTATGTGTGAAGCATGCCACTCTGAAATGCATGCTAATGTCGAGCTGAGGTCACGCAATATATGACGCATGCTGCCCTGCAATGCAGGCTTATGTTGAGCTGAAGTCAAGCAATATAAGAAGCATGCCGCCCTGAAATGCTGACTTATGTCGAGCTGAAGTCAAGCAATATAAGAAGCATGCCGTTCTGATCTGCAGACGTATGGGACAGCGTCTAAAACTCGATACACTCCAACAATTCTGACCTTCTCCGAAGTACTTGATCGGCCTCTCAAATAGAATTTGATAAGCCACTGTTACGCAACTGCATGGCACATAAACTGAAAGTTTGTGATACTCAGAAAAACCCGCTATACATACAAACATACAAAATTACATATGTGTTTCAATGAATACAGATATATGGGTGTTCCATTAAGTGAAAAAATAAACGTCGCGTTTAATTAGATACAGGGTTTGAGCTGTTATTTATTTTCTCATCAGCAAATGAATGAAGACTGCTTCCGCCTGACGATCGCTTTGATGCGCCTCCTCCTAGTTTTTCTCGGTCAAATGCGCATACTCCGCGGTTCCGTGAATCGGAATTCCTTTTTCTCAACTCCTGTCAGCTGCTGGAACTGGCAACGGAGCATGGCAGCGTGGTTATTGGGGCTGGGTACTGCGCCGAGATTGAGAAAGATTACCGATTTTGCTCTCGAAGTTATTCATTTGGCCATTATTTAAATGTATTTCAAGCATGACGTACGAGGGATCCCTTCTTCGCGAAAGAAACTCAGGAAGAAAAGTCAACAAGAAATCTAACTGAGTAAAATTTATTCTTCAAATTCTGCTGAATTTTACTTGTGTACATTACTCCAACACTATTTCTTTCATTATACATATGTGGACTAGTTACTTCCCTTCCGTTTCATTGGATGTTATATATTATTTTCAAGAGGAAGAAACCATTTGGTTCGTGATTAATTTTTTGTTACAAAGTGCGATGCACGGGCTCGTCAAGCACACTCCGTTTGAGGTGAGAACTGGAAGAATGACGAGAAATAAAAGCTATTTAGAAATGTCACGAGTAGCATGGGTCTTACTATATTTTCATGAGAGACAGACTTTATTTTTCCTTTTTTGAGTCACTTCCAGGGATTTTAATTATTTTATCAGCCATTCCTGTATCCTCTCCTCCATGAAATCCTTGTCTCATTCAAGGACACTAACTTTTTGTCAGAGGCAGAGGCCGAGCAAATCTCTCTGTGAGCCTCATTTCAAAGTACTCGAGAACAGTTGAGCACTCACAATCTTCCTCAGTGTACTCTAACTTATTTCTGCATTTTACTGAACATGTCATTTCAGCATCTTGCTGAGCATATCATTTCTGCATCTTGCAAAGCATGTTATTTTTACATCTTGCTGAACATGTCATTTCCACTTCATGCTAAAGAAGTTGTTTCAACATTTTGGTAAACATGTCATTTCAGCATTTCGCTGAACATGTCCTTCCAGCATTTCGCTGAAAATGTCATTTCAGCATTTCGCTGAACATGTCATTTCAGCATTTCGCTGAACATGTCATTTCTGCATCTCGATGAACATATCATTTCTGCATCTCGATGAACATGTCATTTCTGCATCTGGATGAACATGTCTCCGCTGCGAGGAGGCACCGGCCTAACTGCGCAGGCACACCTCCAGAAGGCGCGCCTGAGGACAGTGAAGCCCCCAGCAATAAGGCTGCACTCGTGTTCAGTTAGAACGCTCAGACGCTATGAGATGTCATTTACGGCGAGTTTTCCTGCATTGATCGACAAATATAAAATATCAAAAAACAGCCTACTGCTACTCTGAAGTAAAACAGTATAATGAAGAATATTTTCATATTTATGCGAAGCTCATAATGAACTTTGCTTGGGAAAAATCCCTTTATTTATTTTTTGTGGTTTGTGACTGTGAAATTCGGCTCCTCATTTTAACGCTTGTACTTTGGAGCAGGTCATGTAATTTTAATGGATGTGTTTGAGTGAATTTTTAGTTTTCATCACCTCACTGACGTGACCATTTCTAGCAGCCCCACGATGCAAGCACGCGCGTGCGTACCTGAAGCCAACAGTTTTGAGCAAGAAAAGAGGCAAATTCAAAGATTCTTTGAGGGAAACGAGGTTTGCTCAAAAATATTTTGGAGTAAAGATTTAAATCAATAGGCTTTTCAGAAAAAATCATTGTACTCTAACAGATTTTCATACGAGACTCGCATGGTAAACGATTTCCTCTATAAAACTAAGTAGCGTGGAGCCCAAAAAATCCAAAACCAACCGCCATTCAACTTTTTCAATATCTGCTAATACCGAATGCGTACATATCTGAAGCAGCGTATTATAATTCCTACGTCATAACTCATTTTTGAAGCCCACATTCTGATAATGAAGTCCATAAATCTCGCTGATGACCTCAATTTTGAATATCTAGTCCTAAATGGAAGGCGTTTGAACACCGTGTGCTCTTTCAGATAGTCCTTTATGATCCAAACTCCTCAACAAATTCAGTCTGAAAAGGCACCTGCGGTCAGTGGTCCTCGACTTTGACCATCCATGAAGATCGTTGTGATGTTGGGAGTGATATCCGTGTGCTGCTTCTGCTATGTTTGTTCAGAATATGAAAGTCTCTAACACGGAGCTTTTGCTGCGTTGCTGAACTGCTTGTTCTCAGAATAGATTTTAAAAGACACAGACGAGAGCAGTTGTTCTCACATTTTTACACTGCATGGCCTCGTCAGTTAAATGAAGCTGGAGAATATAACACGATCGCAAACGAGTCAATTTCTTATAATAAAAGCTCAGATAATTTATAATAAAAGAATGTGGGGATGTTCTAGAAACAATTATTCTTATTATTCTAGGAAACTCACACTGCTAGTTAGCCTTGAAACTAAGGAAACTAGGAATCTTACATAACTAGTAAGCCAGTAAACTAAGGAAACCTGGAATCTTACATAACTAGTAAGCCTACAAACTGAGGAAACCAGGAATCTTACATAGCTAGAAAACTTGCAAACTGAGGAAACCAGGAATTTTACATAACTAGTTAGCCTGCAAACTGAGAAAATCCCATAACCTCCACAACTAGTAATCCCGGAGACTGAGGAAACCAGGAAACCAGGAAACTTCCACAACTTCATAGAAACCTGGAAAGAAAGCAAACCATGAAACTCCCACGACTATGAAATGTGGCAGCTGCAGAAACCAGGCAACCTCTACTGCTAGTAAAGCTGGAAACTGGGCAAAATAGGAAACTTGGACCTGTAACACCAAGTTAAGTCATTCATGGTTGCCATGAATGTTCTAACTTTGCAAATATAAGGTTGGGAAGCGAAGAAGTTTGTAGCTGAAAGGCTTTCGTAAATCATGCTGATGCGCTCAGTGGACCGAGATGTCCGCCGTTATTGCCGGTGCACACCTTCATTTTGCGAAAGAAAATGTGAAAGTGTAATTAAACACCAAACTGCTAAGCCTGAAGGACTTTTAGTCTAAAGTAAAAGTTAGGTTCTCTGTAAGATTCAGAAAATACTAGCTTAAAACTCACATTAAGATGATTCAATAAGGTACAAACTAAATGAAGCTAATGCTTTTTCAACGGGAGCATAAAACATATTTGGAGCAGATACGTTTCACCGTTTGCGGAGTGTTTTGCAAAGAAGACTTTTTTTTGTTTTTGTCATCAATTCCTCGGAGCAATCTGGTCAAATATTTTTGAAAACTATTTTAAATAAGGTTCAAAAGAACAGCGAACGTATAACTAAATTCACAAAGAAATGTTATGAATACGCTCAAAAGTTTCGATAATTTTTTAACTGGAAAATTCGTATTCAAGTTTGGGAAAAACAGTCTAGAATGACACCCTTACTTGTCTGTTTAATTTTTGCGATACTGATTCGGATAATATTATTTCGATGCCAAACCTAGGTTGCTTAACCTAATACGAAATAATTTCATTTGCTGAGCCTAAAATATACGTTTGTATTGTACGTATAAGCACATATATCCTATTGATGAAGAACGATTCAACCTTGAAATGATATCGGAAACTACCCGAATTTCAAAATGATCATAAGAGAAATTCTGGAAAGCTAAAAAGTTATTCTGCTACAAAACTACATCAAAACCTCCACGGACCTTAAAAAGGTAGAACACAAAACTCTAAGCAAAGATTGGGATCCAAAAATCGTCAAAAATTGTTGGATTACTTCCTCAGTGACAGCCCGTAACTTGTCCGGTGCAACAAGAGAGATGTAGACTAGAAGCCTAGCTGAAATTTGCAGGTTTTTATCACCGAGTTTTGGGTAGCCGTCTAGCACTCGCTGAAGAGACCCAACTGAAGGAAAGACCCCCATCCTGACTTCTTAACCTTGCGAGATTGTTCCAGTAAACTGAGTGTTAAAACCCTCAAAAAGTTTGTAAGCGTTGAAGACTATGAGGAACTATAAAAAGTAGCATTTCAGTACATGTTATGTATCTAGCATTATCATTGAAGTAGAGGATGTTCGCAGCCATGCAGGAATGTTGATAGCTATTCCTCTGTCGGTCGCAAACCAAACATGGTTTTTGTTTGAAAACGAATTTACTGTACATGGTATTGTTTTGTAGCTCTTATTGATTATATTGCAGGCATAATTTTTCTTAGTTTGAATTAAACCATGAAAATTTCTAATAATGTTATGGGCAACCATTGAATTTTTGCTACAAACTTTCTTCGTTGGGTAGAGTTTGCTTGCACATGGTGCGTCTTCATCGAAACGAATTAAAATTTGCAGTATATGGAAAGGGAAAATTTAAAAGTACGTTTCCAAATTTACTCACGCGAGTTTACATCTGCGATATGACTTGAAGTAATTTCTTCACTTGAAAATTAAATTCTCGCATCGTGAAAGTAAACAATTACTTTGACTTTCTTCTTTTCAAATTTCATAACGTCTTAATAAATGAAAGAGAGAATTAATTTCGAAGAGATTTGTTCCCAAATGAGGAACTCACGTTGTGATCTTTCTCAATATTAATGGAAATGTAAGGTCAGTTCATATTCTTTCGTGACACATCGAAATGAAAACGAAACATTCTAAGAATTTTTGAATGGCATTTAACGCCCACGATGCTGAAATTCCTCATCGATCTGGCCGAATTAGAACGCCTTGCATAATGCTCTCATTTCCAAGACTGCCTCGAACGGATTTCCATTCATTAAAAAGAACTTTGTGTTAATGAAAGTGGTTTGCTGAGGCACAAACCTATACCGTTATGTTTAATTTATAATATCAGTTTCCACTCTTCTTTCCGATGACTAAAAGGCCTGCAGCACAAGAACTCGTAAAGTATTTTTTAGCGCGAGTTTTTATTTATTTTTCGGCTGAAGTCTTCACTCATTTTTCGAATGAAGTCTTCATTAAATTTCCGGCTGAAGTCTTCATTCATTTTTCGGCTGAAGTTTTCATTCATTTTTCGAATGAAGTCTTCGTTCATTTTTCGTTAAGAGTCTTTATTTAGTTTTCGACGGTTGTCTTCATCTATTGATTGCATGAGTCTTCATTCATTTCTGGACAGGATTCGCCGCACTTGAGGTCTTAGGGAAGCAATCTCTGTTTTAAGTTTGTTTTGGCACAAAATCCAGGCCTTGTCTGAGTGCCTCTGAGTAGCGGCCAACGAGATTACCCTGACGAGTGGTCGATCGGACCGACGTGTCTTAGAAGTCTCATCCTGAGAGCTCTATTTTTATTTAAAAAGGACAGGCAAGCTCTAAGCTCTGCAAGGAACCTAAATTTTTTACAAGTAATCAAAAACTACTTCTTTTCAATAAAAGTGAACAGGCCGGCTGAGTTTAGTGGGAAGCCTACTTTTCCTAGCATAACTTGTAATAATTCTTATCTTCCCTAGTGAAGAAGTAAGTGCTCAGTGTGTGGGAAGCCTCAGACTTATTGTTGGACGCTCCTTTGCCATCTTCAGGACAGTCCCTCACCAACTTCCGGACAGTCCCTCACCAACTTCCGGACAGTCCCTCGCCAACTTCAGGACAGTCCCTCACCAACTTCCGGACAGTCCCTCGCCAACTTCCGGACAGTCCCTCGCCAACTTCTGGACAGTCCCTCACCAACTTCTGGACAGTCCCTCGCCAACTTCAGGACAGTCCCTCACCAACATCCGGACAGTCCCTCGCCAACTTCCGGACAGTCCCTCGCAAACTTCCGGACAGTCCCTCACCAACTCCGTTATGTCTTGGCGCTGCGCTGCCGTGATGGCAATGGCGCTCGTTGTGCGGTGCGGATGTAAGTTATTTCACGTGTAACTTGTTGCAGTTGTAAATTGCGGATTACTTAATTTGTATTTAGTTGCAGTTTTAAGTTTTAAGTTATAGTTGTAAGTTACAAGTTACAATTGTAGGTTGTGAGTTGCAGTTGTTAATTGTGAGTTGCAGTTGTAAGTTGTGAGTTGCGGTTGAGAGTTGCAGTTGTATGTTGTAAGTAAATTACAGTTACAAGTGGCAGTTGTATGTTGTCCGGTATAAGTTACAGTAGTACGTTTTTAGTTGCAGTTATCAGTTACGAGTGACAGTTATAAGATGCTACCGGGATGCAAATGACGCTTCTTGTGGTACAGTTGCACGCGATGCTGCGGTCGGTGACAGTCCAGACGTGCACACCAGATGTGAAGATAGCGAGAAAGTCGTTAGAGACTGGCTAAACTTCCTTCGAGAACTACGTTCTTTGATCTAATGATGAGAATCCCCCATTTAGACATGCAGGCTTAAATCTAGAGTTGAATTAAACTATAGAGTTGAACGTGCATCGTTAAATAAATTGATATAACTACATAGGCCGCAGGTTTAGTTGCTTCATGCGCTTCTGGTAGCTTAAGTTTCTGCTCTGAAATAAACAGCAAAAAGTTGTGATTATCACCCATTAATTAGGTTCTGTATCATGAAGATAATAGACGCCATTTGAGATGAAATACAAACATCAATTTGAACTTTAGAGTTTTTCCAAAAAGAGGAACTCATCTGTGAGGCATATTATATCGTCATGACGTTCACCTCACGCTTATAGCAGAAGCTGAAACTCAATTTCACGTATAAACATCGCTGAAATTTTAACATCATCATACAATTTTATCTCAAACGTGTCCATCGAGCCGAGTGACGCCTCCATTGAAGTCGAGTCTGACGCACCCAGCGGGGGTAGGGGGGGAGAGGAGGGAAGAGGGGAGGAAGGGCGGCGCAAATCCGTTCCTCCCCCCCGTCTTCCGCCACTGAGGTGTCCCAGTCGCCACCAGAATTCAATTGTGAAACTTGCATCGAATGACACTGAACAAGAGGTAGTGGGGGTACACGCGATTGATGTTCGCAATGTTATGTTTTTATTTTAGATTGTAGTGGCACATGGTTTTGATTGTTTTGTTTTTGATTGTCATGTTGTGTTGGGATTGTTGTTTTTTTGAAGTATATTAGGACATTGTTTTTATTGTTTTGCATTTGATTGCCATGTTTTGTTTGGACTGTCGTGTTTTTTTTGGATTGTAGTAGCACATGGTTTGAACGCTCTGCTTTTTACCGTCACGTTTCGTTAGGATTATCATGTTTTTTTTTGTGTGAATGATTAGAATCGCACATTGTGTTGAGTAGACACATTGCCATCCTCTCATATCTTCCACATCAACACAAACACTTTCTGGGCTCCGCCTGTTTGCGTGATACCCGTGTCTTAATTTACTCGGGACAAAAGATCTTCGATGTCGAAAGCGAAATACCGCCATACCTGCAGCAGCTTGTCGATGTACGTTGTGCTGTATTTAAAAGTTTCAACATCATTTACTCTGCACGAACACTTCTCCGTTAATTTCAACTTACACGAAGTATTATTTCAACTGAAAAGCGCTACAAATCTTCATCCATTTACCTCTGGTCGTCTAAAAATTTCAGCCTCTCAGGCATGTGTCATATCGGAGATCGATCCGGTCACTTAATTCTGCCCTCATAAACACAACGCAATTCTTTGCTGCTGGTTAATAACACTTAAAAGTTCCACACTCCATTGCGATTCTTCAGCAGCCAGCTTTCTTCAAAACCTGCCGTATCGGTGGTCCGGAGCCGCCCCTCTACAACTCACAGCCACCATTTACTGCAATTCCTTGCTGTGAAGTAACAACGTTTCCAGACCTCAATTACCTGCGATGCAAGCGCCAGCAACACATTAGCAACGGAGCAGCACATCTGAAGATCTGGAGCTGTATGGCTGCCCCCATTCACACAACTCGGAGTGTAATTAGTCGCTGCTCTGCGTCTGCGCGTCTTCCAGAAATACGGCCGGACGAGACAGCACGGGTTTGTCGAACGCGCTCCGGCGAGTAAATTTACGCCCTGTCAATGTGAGTTTAAATGATCTGTCTACGTGTGTCCCGGTCTGGAATTGCTGTTTGGTTTTGCTACGTCAGATACTAGGTGTCAAGTCTGGTATTGCTATGAGTGTGTCTGGTATTATTATGTATCTGGTATTGGTATAAGCGTGCCTGGTAGATCTATAAGCGTGTCAGATATTGGTATAAGTGTGTCTGGTATAGCTTCAAATGTGTCTGATATTAGTATACGTGTGTCTGGTATTGCTCTGTTGAGAGTTGCTCCGTTAGGTCTTCCGTGCCAGGTCAGGTATTGCTTGGGCATGTAAGTCTGGTATTACTCTTTTATCATTAATCTGCCTGGTATCGTACCGTCTAGCATTGCTCTGCCTGGTATTCCGTTGTCTGGTATTGCTCTGTCATGTGTTACTGAGCGTGGTAGGCTCTGTCTGGTATTGCTCCGTCTGGTATTCATATTGTCTGATTGGTGTATGCTGGTTCTTGAAATTTATATCAATGAAATGCTGTACGTGGAGCGCTTTAGCAATTAACATCTGATGCATACATACTTGGGTATGAATTATTTGTCCACTAAATTAATGTACCATTAAAGTGCTACTACATTTAATAAACAAACTCTTCTGTGTAAATTTTTTAAAGACAGAATGTGTTTGAATTTTCATTTTGTAGCAACGACAATGCTCTGCGATAAATATTCTTTACTCTCTATCACCAGTATGTGCATTGCTAATGTGTACTTACAATGTGTGTACACGTGGATTAGTTGCACAAAAAATTATCATCAGTCGCTCTCGTATTAGTCACGCAGAGTTTCCCACCCATCAAATTGAATACTCTTTTTTTCAGCTCCCAACCTCATTTCATGAGTTCATTTGGACACGGATAAACTTCATTACGCGGTATTACCAGCCTTTAGGTAGAGGATAACCAAATCCCTTTCGTGTCCAGAAAATGAAAATCTGACTACGTTTCATTTCGAGGCCCCCAGCGCAAAAACCGGAAAATCGCCTTTGCTTTCGCCTGGAACGCCATTTTGCTGGAACAAGACTCGTGTAGCTTAGCCACGCGCGTACCTGGAGCTCTGTAGTGAGCTATGAATATCAATAAGTCTCAAAAGTGAGGGTTTACAAAGCGTCTATTGGACTGGAATAGGTTCTTGACGTTCCTGCCAATAGGAAGCGATTGCAGTTCCATGTACTCGTTTGAATTTACGTGGCTCTCGACGTTGCTCCGCCAACATCAACTTATGAATATGCAATCGAATTGAGTCAGGCCTCATTGCCTCGCCCTGATTTTATGGTCGATGGTTTCAAAATGATTGACCCATTCAAAGAACAAGGGCTGTTTTGATTTCGAACCGCGAGCATTGGCTGAATTTCTGATTAAGGTGTGTTATCGAAGTGTTAGCAGGCTGACATTTTCAAACAGTGCTATCATATTAATGGGGTGCAGCTGGCAGCCCCCAAAGGTTTCTCTTGAAACTCACGAAAAAAATCGCGAGGATAAGCATGGGTGTCTCCAATTTCCTCGCACCCGCAGTAAGTGCGAAATTGGCCCTTCGCTATTGTGTTAAAGGTCCAAACTTAACCCTTGGTAGTTGGGGTAAAGGTGTGAAATTAACCACTGATAATGTAGTAAATGCGCGAAATTAACCACTGGTAATTGTGGTAAATGTGAAAAATTAACCCTGTGTAATTGTGATAGATGTAAAAAATTAACCCCAGGTAATTGTTGTAAATGTGAAAAATTAGCCCCTGGTAATTGTGGTACATACGCAAAATTAACCACCGGTAATTGGGGTAAATCTGCCAAATTAACCGCTGGTAATTATGGAAAATGTGTGAAATTACCACTGCTAATTGTTGAAAATGTGCGAAATTAACCACTGATAATTGTGGTAAATGTGCGAAAATAACCCCTGGTAATTTTGATAAATGTGCCAAATTAACCACTGCTAACTGTGGTAAATGTGCAAAACTAACCACTGGTTATTTAATTCGTGGTCATTGTAACAGACGAGGCCCCAGCTCCTGTGCAACTGCTGGAAACGCTACCATGAAGACTGCCTTGCTGAGACTCAACCTGATTATTCAAATTTGGCTCACTTGAAATGAATGAGACGATTGGATTTTCTCGAATGGTTTGAATGAGACATTACATCTTGGTAAGTTGTGAATGAGACTCTCAATCTTGCTATAACAATGAAAATCAAGCCTCCAAATGCTGATGGATTGCAATGAACTTCCCCTAAGCCTCTTATGAAATACTCAAAGGAGTCGGTGAAGCTACGCTCGCAAGGATGCATTTTGTCTCGAGTTCCTTGAGTGAAGCATTCCGACTAACTTCAAGGAAAGGAAGCTCCAATTCTTTCCCTAACGCAATTCTTTGGAGCGTAAGTTTTATATTTTGCATGAGACTACGTTTCGAAATTTCTCGAAGCCTCAACTTCCCAAGTAGAAGATCCCGTAAACTGGCAAAGAAAACTTTTCTTTTGCGAGCATGTTTCCCGTAACTTAAGAGCTCATCAGAGGAAGTGAATTTTTGCAAATTGTGAAGGGCTTTTAAAAACTTTAAAACGTTGAGGAAGAGGCAGAAGGGATTAGCTGGCTCCGTATGCTGGAGAGATCGTTCGCGTGCAAATTATAACAATAACATTCGGACATTCGGAATGGTTTTCCTGTTTAAAAAATCTTGAAGGTAATATGTATGTCTTGACGCTTTTTTCTTCTAGCATATTGACTTTTTAATTGTTACTGGCCGAATAATTTTTTTTTTTCATGCTAAAACGCCGTAGAGAAAAGAATTTAACGGCTTCTTGTTCAACATAAAATTCATTATTCGCTGAAGTGCGGAGATTTTCCTAGCACCTGCGTGATTGTAACTCAATGAAGAACTTTGACTTAAAACAGATTTGCGAACTAAGATCTTCAAATTCTCTGTCACCGAGAGAGATTGCGTGTGTCTATTAGGAAACTTAACGAGCAGAAATGAAAAAACTTTGTACTAAAATTCATGATAATGTTGATATTGAACAGGAAGTTGTTCTTATTATACCATAAATGATGATATCGTTTATTTTGATAATAACAATTGTACTATTTAAAGAAGAAACAATAATCATGCTATAAAAGTTATACATTTGCAAAGCATAACATATTTTGATAATTTTATCGTGTACGTCATTAAAACAATAATCGCGGAGATCTTTATAATAAACTAGACAACCCGTGACCCATTGGGTCAAATAAAAGTTATCTAAATTAAACCGTATCCAGAAATATATCCTATGCAGTTAAGTCGGTATCCACAATACGGGATTAAACGAAGAGTATATATTTCGAATATCTCATAGCCGACAGACAAACGATTCTGCCCTCTTTCTCATTCCCGTATCCACTTTGCTAACTTGCCCGACTTAAATTCCTTTCTTTTACACGACAAGAGTGTATATTTCTTATCTGAGCACGGTTTCAAGCAAACAAGCAAGATGACCAGAGTTTTAGTAGCATAGAGATAGATAGATAGACAACAATAATCAAAGAAACGTCGAAATTCATTTTAACGATATTCCTGCGTCACTCACACACAGATTTCAATCCTAATTTTAAAACAGCACTTTCCATTCGTCCTTTCGCTCCTTCAGTTCCCTCCATTTCCACCGAGCTCAGCCATAGATTGGACGAGTAGGTGCTGAGTTCTCGAATAGAAAACCCCACTTGACTCCGATTGTACACGTGTATGTTTAGGTCCTCTCGCTGAAACGTTTTCCGGGAATTTCCAGACACTCGACGTATAAGTGGCCAGGTCTAAGTGAGTCGGTATCGCACTTTCCAGTTAATTAAATCTCTACCACGCAATCCAAATAATGTAGGCTGCGGAACCTCGGTCGTGCTATTGTGAGTTAAACTCGACGCTTGATGAAGGTCGCTAGTCCGGCGTTGAATTGCAGCAAACTTCATCAAATAGTTTTCTTTGGTGGGACCCGTTTACTCGGACAAGCTATTCAAGCTGCCAAGTGGCTCTCAGCTCGAGGCTCGCGGCGGGCACGGCTTTGCAGCGCGCTGATTGCAGCGCCCGAACGCTTTTCATTAAGGTTTCCAGCCGCGCTCTTTTAGAGTCCTTCATGCCTCGAGAAATAATGATTCGTGGAGCTTGCGGGGCCAGTTTCCTGGTTCCAACGCCCTGTGCATAATTCTGCGTACTCCCTGGGCTCGCCCTGTGGGATTAATTTTCTACGCTCCATGTGGTGGGTTGTGAGGCTTCAGCTCAGAAAGAGACAGTGAAATTTACACCTCAGTTCTGCTAGTTGAATACTAAAGGACCAATGTACCCGCGCGTCCTTGGGGCTTATGTTGAGGTGATGGTTAAATTAAACACCTGCTGATGCAGGAGTTTTCCTTCTATTTTTGAAATGCTTTAGGTGCTGTCTTTTTAAATTAATTTCTTTGAGATAAACAGAACGCATTCTTGATGCAAACACCGGCGAGATTGAACAGACGTACTTTCAAATGTTCCGTTTACGAGATGGGGAAAATATGTCAGAATTACGTTAGAATTCATTTAAAACACTTGCACCGGAATTATAAACTTCAATTAAACAGAGCTCCCATCGATGACTGTGCTGAAACCAACGTACTGAGTGGCCCACTCGAGCGCGTGGGGATGGCGATGTACTAGAGATCACTGGAGTTTCCTCGCCGCAGTTGTAGGGGTAGCAGTAGCAGTAGTAACCGTAATAGCAGTAACTGTAGTAGTGGTAAATGTAGAAGTGGTAACTGTAGTAGTGGTTAGTAGGAGTAACTGTAGCAGCGGTAACTGTAGTAGTGGCAACTGTAGTAGTAACTGTAGTAGTGGTAACTGTTGCAATGGTAGCTGTAGTAGGAGTAACTGTAGCAGCGGTAACTGTAGTAGTGGCAACTTAGTAGTAACTGTAGTAGTGGTAACTGTAGTAGTGGTAACAGTAGCAGTGGGAACAGTAGCAATTGCAACAGCAGTCGGTGTTCGTGGTAGTGGTAACACAAGTTGGCTCGTACAGCAGAACTACAGCCTCCCTGTCAACAGAACTGTCAGAACCAACGATCAAGAGAGGCAAGTTTTAGTAATAGTTGTATCTTGAGTTACGCGCGACGAAGCACATACATAGATATCACTCTAGAATCTTCCTGAAATCCTATAAGATTCTACAAAAAAATCACTCAGCATTGCTAAGCGACGTGCAAGCCTTCGGCATCACGACTGGCAGTGGTACAAGCCTCTCTCAGAATGGCCGAAAGATACAAAACCTTACATTGCAGGGCAAAAAGTTGTATAAGCCTCACTCCACAAAGGTAAAAGTTGTCATACAAAAATCAGAGTCACTAAAAGTTGCGTAAGCCTTACTGAGCAAGCCAGTGAGCTGTAAAACCTTACTCATTATGACTAAAATTTGCATGGGCCTCACTCCTCAGGCCTAAAAATTTTATAAGCCTTACTGAGCAAGGTTATAAGCTGCATAAGCCTAACTCAGCAAGGCCATAAGCTGCATAAGCCTAACTCAGCAAGGCTATAAGCTGCATAAGCCTAGCTCAGCAAGGCTATAAGCTGCATAAGCCTAACTCAGCAAGACCATAAGCTGCATAAGCCTAACTCAGCAAGGCTATAAGCTGCATAAGCCTAACTCAGCATGACTATCAGTTGCATAAGCCTAACTCAGCATGGCTATCAGTCATCGACAGGACTCACAACCTCGTTATACGCCAATGTCATTGGCTGCGACTGCAGCCAATCAACAAAGTGAGAGTTGGACGTCGTCAGCAGGCGTCAAAGTTACTTAACGGTCACCTGCTAGTGTGCGTGCCATGAGGCAGTGGCCGAGTTAGTCATCATGTCATGAGATGGTTAATATCTAGCCCGTATCAGAAGCGAAATGAAATGTTTTTATTCATACCGTGACATCATCGCGGCGAAATTCTTGAAACTGATTTGTGGGAAGCATGGTTACCTTCCCTAAGCTTCCATGTAATTAGTTTCGTACCTGGAATGAAGCTAATGAGAGCTACGCATGTGTGCCAGCTCAAGGAGGTGTGGCCAGAGATGTTCTACGTTACCTCTATAATGAACACTTGATGATCAGGCACTCCAATAACAACTGGAATGTAATAGAGTCACCAAATGTACCACAACTACGGAATACTTGGCTCACCTCCTTTCAGAATCGAATGAAAAGCTGTAAGGTAAATAGATGAGTTATTCGAAGATGAATATGCAACTCTATTAATAACATACTACAACATTGTGAAATGTTTGCTTATAGTCTTACTCAAAGGGTTAACATTTCGTCGGATAATCTACAGAAATTACGCCGAGTTTTCACTCAAGTTGTGCCTGCTTTATGATTTACTTTTTTCTTTGTACTTTTCTACCTGACTTGCATGGCTGGAGGCGATCTGCTTATACTCGAACCTGTTAATGTATTTCTCCGAATCTGTTAATATACTTTCTGAACCTGTTAATGTACTTCTTCGAACCTGTTAATATACTTCTCTGAACCTGTTAATGTACTTCTCCGAACCTGTTAATATACTTCTCTGAACCTGTTAATGTACTTCTCCGAACCTGTTAATATACTTCTCTGAACCTGTTAATATACTTCTCCGAACCTGTTAATATACTTCTCCGAACCTGTTAATATACTTCTCCGAACCTGTTAATATACTTCTCCGAACCTGTTAATATACTTCTCCGAACCTGTTAATATACTTCTCCGAACCTGTTAATATACTTCTCCGAACATGTTAATGCACTTCTCCGAACCTGTTAATATACTTCTCCGAACAATGAAGGAATGTTTCTCTAGGGATGTATTTTCTAAGAAGATTCAAACAGAGTTTCGTTTCTGCGAAATACTTGTATGTATAGGCCTTTCAGTTCAACAATGGAGTATGAAAATGGATTTTTTGTAAATGTGATACTGAGGATGAAGATAAGCATCTCATTCGTAATCTTTAGGAGGCTGATGAGAATGTAGACCTTTGAAAACCCGCGACTGAGTTATGGTTAGCAGGGAAACTATTTCGATCTAAAGCTGAGCAAAGAATAAAAAAACCCTCAAAGAGCAACACAAGCGATCGAGAAGCGTGACTCAATTTTAATAAAGATAATCTGCATGAATCTTCACTATTCAAGATACATGTATGGAAAAGACTACAAAATAGCACACGTGCTGTGTAATATACATTTTAAATAAATTTTTCGAAGTTTCTCAGCTGATTTTTTTTTCGTTTTATGTTTGAATGGTTGAGCGAACAAAACAGGAGTGGCTTGACTGTTACAAGAAGATTCTTCACATTGCGCAGGACATTTCGCGTCGGGTACTGGTACGGAAATTTATGCCTGCTAAACTCGTGATGTTAAGTTGATTAAAAAGTCAAACTTAGGTATGACTCACAAGTCACGTAAAGGCATAAAGGGGTAATTCGGCCAAAAATGCACAGCTCACATCCGCCGCAGCTGGTTGTGCCGGCGATGATCGCTTCTGTGAGAGCGTTTTGGAGGACTTTGTGAACTGGCTCTCAGTTATGTGAGGATTATCTTTAAATCCCTTATATGCAGAGATCCATTTTTGTACTTCATTCATTGATGTAGATATTGGTTTTATGCCTGTCATTTTTAGGTTTAAGAGGAATGCCTCGTAGGTATTCAGATTACCCTAACCTTTGCAGAAGTTAATTGAATGTCAGAGTAAATTTTGCATATGACTTCATTATGTCGCAACCAAGTATGATATTTGTTTGCGACATTTCACAGTGCAGTTTTTAGTTTTATTAGTTGAATTTATTCCTCTTCCATTTAAAAAAAACGTATATTACCAGACTGCATCTCTCAGTTTTAACTCATAATGACGAACGTGAAATTACAGAAACCTATTTATTTAGTCGCGTCCCACATTGATGGGCACGTAATTAGTGAGCCCCTCTTGTGATTGGTTGACGTCCGTTTGATGCGTCACGAGCGTCAACAACGAGAACAAATGTCGGCAGTGAGACTTGTTGAGGAACGTCCGCCCTCTATTTTTTACATTAAACAAATATAAATATTCAGTAGTTCAATAATAGTAATCGACAAATTAATTCTCATACATAACATAACAACAACTTATATACTAAGAGGAATTCTTGTTTGCGCTCTGCTCTTCAGTAAAATTAACATTGAATGATTTTAACGGAATTTTAATTAGAGCAGATGATGCTGGTAAGCATCAGGAGCTGTCTGCTTAGAGCTTTGTGATGCTAATGAATTTAATTACCGAGCATCAGGGAGCATCGCTCTCTTTCTCCTTAAGCCGTATGGAAAAAAGATCTTTCTGATTAGAGCGTTTGTAAAATACGGAGCATTTTTAAGGCCGTTTATATACGAGTATTTACTCCTCTTGTGTTGTCTCCTTATTAATTAACGAAATTCTATCCTGTCAATCGAACAATTTCTCTGATTTGCGTCGGTGAAAAACTTCTGCAAAAGACCTCATAACGCTACGCTTTAATTCTGACTGCGTCCACGCCAATGCGGTCGGTTTCAATGTTCGCTAAAGATGGAACTTTCCACCGCCACGGAACGCCGCTCGCTTTCATGCGTCGATGCATAAACACGAATTGAATGAAGAGAAATGATGATCACCTGTCGAGCTGGAAAAGTGATTCGAGAAACATGCAAATTTTTGCAATAATTTATCGACGAAGAAAACTTTTCTGTGTGAACTGGATCCATTTGCATGGAAGTGAGTTCTTCAGCCTCTGACAGCCAGCTGTTATATGCCTTGTAATTATAGCTTCAGAAAAACGATAACTAGTTGTCAACTGGTGCACTACTTGCTCTTATGACTGGTGCAGTACTTGCTGCTATGACTGGTGCACTACTTGCTGTTATGACTGGTGCACTACTTGCTGTTATGACTAGTGCACTACTTGCTGTTATGACTGGTGCTACACTTGCTGTTATGATTGATGCAGTACTTCCTATTATGACTGATGCTGGGTTTGCTATTTCGACTTCTACCTATCTTCCGTGAACTAGAAGTTGGCAGTACTTTTCAGGATGCATGTCAAAAACGTTTTGAGTTTACGTTATAAAGATGTGGTTGACGCACCCAAAATTCTTTAAAACTGAAATGTTTCTGATCTTTGCAGGACAATAAACGATCCTGAAATAAGTTAACGAACACTCCGTCTGGGAAACGGAAACTAACATGAGCAAAAACATGGTGGCAGAAATGAGCTTATCGTTCAAATTTCCGTGCAGAAATTTGAAACGCACTGAATATTTAACGCTTAGTGACGTTTGACAGAGTTTTTGGAGCTGGCCTTACGTTTTGGAAGCCAGAAGATCTCCAACAGACGTCCGTCAACGGCACGTGGGAGCGTTTGGTGTGGGAGCGAGAGTGTGGGATTTCAGCCGGTTCCAATATCAGCAGCGCGGCAGGAAAGGGCCCTCAAAGAACTAACCCTGTTCTCTGATGGAAAATTACATATACATCAAGGACAATTCTAAATTCTCAATTCTAAAAGTCTGACTAGCAGCCATCTAGATTCAGGCGCACTAAAAATGCACATGAACCTGGACCACAACACTGAGCTGATGCGTCAAATGTTGGAAGAAAGTACCAGCATTATTCGACGCTACAACTACCCGGCCATACTCGCTGTTCGAGAAGCTATATTGATTCTCCAGCACAAGCCGACAATCAACTTACAGTGTGCTGGTTTCGATTGCACGCAGAGATTATTTTCTTGATTTATGTTTCTTCTAATTTTTCCCTCGTATATAAGATATCGCTGGATAGTACAACAATCTCAATATTCTTGCTGATTTTAATGCAATTTCGTTCTCGCGAGGGAATTATGAACATTTGAAACGTCGACTTATTAAAATTCAAAATACCTCTAGAGAATATACTTTACCAACTACGACCAAATTTGAAAAATCTCGTAAGGAAAATCGAAAGAACAAATACAAAAATTCTTAACCAACAAATGACCTTGGCCTTCAACAAACATTGTTTATTAGAATAAGGAACGCCCAGGATCCATCTTGTAAGGTGTCTAATTTGATTGAATAAAGAATATCTTAGCACCAGTATTCGGTTCGGACTTAACAGTAATCATCTCTTGTGCTCAAGCTTGTTGCCGAAACTTGACATCAAATAAATTTCAAGCGACCAAAAATTTCATCTAAGACTCTTAAAAACTCTCATGTATGGCCTAGTATCTACATATACATAATGTTAGTAACAGGTGTGCATACTTCAGTACTTTTTCAAACTAAATCAAAACAAGAAGCTTACAACGCAGCTCTTAAGTTTTTTAAATGAGACACAAATAAGTGGAAACTGTGCTTACTCGGGATTTGATGAGGTAATAAACAGAAATTTAGGTAAAGCTCGACGATTTTTCCCGAATGTGAGAACATAAATACGTATGAGACATATGTAGTTCACCGCCCACGCAAACGAGCTACGTAACCACGCAGGAATTGTAGGTTTCATAAATTAAATAATAGGTGCTAGTGATGCCTTAATTAACACTTTGAGCGCGACGGGCACCATATGTGGTACACGAGATCATCTAACCTAACCTAACCAAAGGGCTAACACATAGGAACACAAATTTTTAAGTGTTCATAAAATTAGTGTTCATTACTCGAATAAACTAGTTTAGATTAGAAGGTAAATGAATTGGATAACCAAATTTGTGAAAGCAAAATCCTTCATTTATACATTCACGATGGATATATTTGTCGACATGAAATTTTACCTCTATGAAGAAATCGCGGCCAATGTGTTAAATAACTGAACTAATTCTATCAACAGAGAATTCTATCAATTCTCTTTCTCCCGAACTCCACGGTGAACCTAAAAAAAATTGGTTGCATCATTCTGTATTCACTGGGAAAATAGAATGTCTTTTATTGATATTTTGTGCGCAAGGTGAATGAAATTTTTCGTGCAGCATATATATTATGAGATATCTACTACGAATTCTCCCCGTTCATACCGCTCTCCTCTAGCTGTGTGAATGAAAATCTACTAAACGAAATTTATTAAGTTATAATTCGTCTCTGATTTTTCAATTACCTTGACTAAAGCATATATTTTCATTTATCGCAATTGAAACACGCAGGTTTGACGCAAGTCGTATTTGGAGGAGTGCGCTCTCCAGCCTTCGTTAACTGTCAGCGCTGTGACGTCGTCTCACGCCATGACGTCGGGCCAACATCAAAGTGAAATGTTCTTAGCTGCTTGAATGTGAGAAACGCGATGCAATATTGACAGTCGTGAATGTCATGCGAGTGTTATTATATTTTTACAGATTGTTTGATTGAAGCAAAGGGACGTTTGTTGGTCGCAATACTCAGCTAAAGGTTTCCAACTAAACTGCATTAATGTTTGTTTCAAGTTAATAAAACCAAGAGCCTTGTAATACTGAGGTCCAACCAGCGGAAAATATTGTAAATAACTTTAATTAATTCAATCGCAGACAACAGTCAGGTAAAGAACGATGAGCTTCCTGAGCAGTTTTCGTGCAAGAATGCAGTTCGAAGGAACCTGCTTTTCCCTCGTAAAATTTCAATATTGCTTAAATTTTCATTCAACAAGAAATATATCAGTATCAGTGTACAAGATTAAATTACAGATGATAGGTTAATAAAAGAAGAACTAAAGATACGTGACATAGCTAAAATTTTAATGATTTCAAAAGATTTGAGATTAGGATTCAAAATGGACCGACTTTTGTATCCTAATGGATTTTGTATCCGACTTTTGTATCCTACAAGCCTCCCTTAATCCAGTGACACAGGATGTTTTTCAATTCACACCCAAAACAAGACGCCCACTGGCTCGGCTATGCTGGTGTGTTTCGGTCAGCTTTGTTTGTCTTCAGTCTGCGCGACCTCATCAATTAATTTGTATAGAAATCGAGAAGACTACTTGGGTACATAAAATTAACTTTCATTGTAAAATTGTAGAGAACTTTAAATCGATACTCCGGCGAAAAAGTTTTACCGGGAGGTTTTGATATTGAACTCTAAAATGCCAGTTTAATTTTGCTGGGATATAATTACATGTGTATGAGGTTGTCTTCAAAATTAGAAAGAGACGATACAGACTGTCTAACGAGGGGAAAAAGAATCGTTGCGAGTGTACCTTGTTAGAGAGTATTTTGCTATGATGATCATGCACAGGCTCCACAAAAATGATAATTCTATTACGTATTTGAACATTCTATTGAATCCGTTGCATTTCAAACAGAAACTTTCCAGATCAACATACGGTAATTTCAATGCTTGCCGCCGTTGAACACCCATCATCGATGCGAAAACAACCTTCAATTCTAGGTTTTTAGTTTTGTATTGAATTTCTTCTAGAGTGAAACTTATACTTTTTGTTAAATAAAAGGGTTTGATTCCTGCGTAATTGTCATTCATTTAAGTTTTTGACGCTTATCGAATTCATCTAAAATTCAGACAGCCTCTCTTACCACTCAAATTCCAAGCTTTTCTACATTCTCGCAAGTGCAAAAACACCCCGGTTGAATTTTATCTTTACGATCTGAATTACGTATGTGATCCGAACTCGACCTGGGATCAAAATTGTGTACGTCGTATCTGTCGAGCTGTTCACCTGAGAACTCAAATCTTGGTAGGAATCTGTAAACCTGGCCAGAGGCCGTCCCTCACAACTGCCACTCTGGCAGTTTATCTTTCAGGAGGCGTAATTTATGCGCGACCTAAGTTTACCAATAGGAAGCGGCGGTCTAGGGCTCTTGCTAGCTACAGCCTTCAAGGAGTGCGCGCATCTGAGCCTGTTGAAGGCGAGGGAATTGTGAGGAAGGATAGAGGAATCAGACGCTTCGTGTGGAACTGAAATGCGCGGCAAAATTTCTTCGGACGAGTGTTTTGTATTTATGCTAGGCGTCTGGGTTTTAAGGCGATGGGTGAGCTGATTTGAAATAAAGGAAACAGTTTCACGAGATAACGATAGCTTTGAAGGTAGCGTTGCGGTCAATAATGAGGCATAATTTTCGTGGAGAATTTTGATGAGTGAGGCGAGAGCAGCAGTGACATATGTTAATACATCGCGTTTGTGCAACTTAAAATTACTGCTCATTTCTCCCATGTAACCCTTGGATTTGTTTACGAGGCAAGTTTAGTTGAGGGATGATTGATATGCCATGGCTCCCCTCGTTACAGAAAGCAAGGAATATCTAATCTACAGACCGAACATTGGGAAGCAAGCTCAACAGCCGTGTACTTTCAAACGAGTCACCCTCGTGCTAAGTCCACATGGATTTTTTTGTGTGACATACCCTTAGGTAACTCATCGTATGTTAAATTAAAAATAGGAGCGAGATCTTAAATTTGTCGAGTCAAATATCCACTTTGTGACAGTGTGCGTATAGATGACGTAATGCGCACTAAAATACTGACGTACGAGAGTGAGTTCGAGTCTCTCTCATGCTAAACTTTTATTTCATGACTGCATTGTGATAGATTTGATTTTGTCTTGTGCTTCAACGGTTATGGTGAAATCTTGTACACAGGAGTATTCATAAACCTTTCATCAGTAGTGATGTAATGCTAAGTAGCACATAAATTTGTAATAGTCACAAAATTGGGAAGAAAACTGTTTGAAATTCCAAGAAAATTACCGTATCGAGAGAAAAACATGCACATATGGGGCACTTGTTCACAGTTTTCGTAGATAATATTTTTTTCATCGGCTGTTACAAAAAATATCAGAAGAAAAATCACGTTTCCAACTTTGTCATTTATGAGCGATCAGAAATGCAGAAAATTTAAGAAAAATTTGGTTTTGATATTCGATCTTATTAAATTGAAAATCGTTTTCGTTAACTGCGTGTGACGCAATTGATGAAAACACCTTATGGAAATCTTATTAATTGCAGCAACAAGAGTATAGCAGAATCAAGTGATTCAAAGAGCGAGGATAAATTTTTTGTAGTCTGATTTTGATGAACAGTTGCAGCTTTCGTTTCTGTTCATCAAAATCAGACAACAAAGTTTGCAGCTTGTGACCTTGTACTTAAATCTGGGGCTCAGAATCCGTAGAGTTTACTGAGACTGAGACACCCTTCCAACGTACCGAGAGGAAGACGCTTAGTTTCTTCATGACGTTCTGTTCTGTTGGAAAAAAGGCAAAATCCAAGATTTATCAGGAACGAGAGCCCGAAGTCAACAATGATTGCCGTATCGGAGACGTGCAGGCTCCCTCGACCCTGAGATCCAGAGTTCCCTTTTGTTTTTCTTTAGGAGCTTACCAAGAGAAACTTGGCTCTTCTCTGTTATCGGTGCTTTTACAGTACCGAGCCATGCTTCGCCAACTGGTGGCAGACGGTGGGACAAGTTGTGACTTTGGCTGGCGAGAGTTGGGGTCGGTAATGTAGACTAGTTGTGGTTGAACTTGGCAGAACTTATGATCGATAATGTATGCCAGCTGTGGTTGAATTTGACAGAATTCATGGCTGTTGTCTGAAGTTATGGTTGACAATGTGCACTAACAATGACCGAAGATGTTACAGGGCCTGGATACAAGTATTTGCTCAGCTCTGTTTTTGATGTAATTTGAGTTTAGAATTCTGGTTTGGGGTAAAAAGCAGAGGTAACTCAGAGAGCATGTGTTCAGTAGAATATTAAAACAGAAGAGAACAAAATTTATTGACAACCAAAAAATCAACTGAGCAGAAAAATATGGGAGACAAATGTATTTGGCCAAAGCAAAACACAAGTTTTTACTATTTAGCGAAGTGACTTTTATTTGCAATAGCAGCATGAAGGTTATTGTCGTGACTAGAAATTAACTTTTGACCCTCCGTTTGTGGTATCTAATTCCATTCTTGCATGCAGGTGATCCTCAAATAAACCTCTGTGCACATCAGTTTTGAATATTTACCACGAATTTTCCGTGGGATAGAAGTCAAACGATTGGCATGGCAACGCAAGAAAACTTATTTCCATATACGCGAACCATTTTTTTATTCATTTCGCGGAGTGTTTGTGGCAATTGTCTTGCTGATGCTGCGTAGAATTTTCTTGGGCTCGGACGCAGCCTCTGCTCCAGTATGTGCTGAACACAGAACTATTTAGTATTCCAACAATAATACAGAGTTATCGACATAACTGACAGTTAAACAGCCCCACACTCACTATGATACTGCCTCCTCCATGCTTGACGGTAGGGATGGTGTTCTTGGGATCGCAGGCCTTCCCTGTTTAACCTCTAAGCATGGCAAACGTCAGGTCAGTCAAAAAGTTCAGTTTTGATTTCATTGGATCATACAGCCCGTCTCTGAAAGTCAATTCCTTTGTTAAAATGATATTTGGCAACCGTTAAACGGTTCTTCACATGTTTTGCTGTAAGGAGAGGATTTCTGCCTGGCGAGAAGGAATGTAGACCACGTCGATTCAATTCTCTAGTAACCGTTTTTTGATTAAGGTGAACTCTTTGTTACTCCAGTTCTTTCTGCAGGTATGTACCCGTTGCCATGGGCTCATTCTTCACCTTGCGAAGCGTAGAGCGTCGAGAGCGGCCCGTGATCTTGCGAGGAGCTCCGACTCGCTGAACATTCTAGATGACCCAATTTTTCGATGCTTCCAAACCATTGCCCCTACAGTCGAGTATAAAACCATAACACGTTCAGAAAGTTGTCAATTAGGCAATCCTTCACTGCCAAGTTCAACTATTTGCTTCGAATAACTTCTGGTATTTCTCTGACTTTTGGCTTTGTGTTCGCTGAGCATCCATCTTCAACAGAATTTGGACAGGAAATAGTTGGGCCCGTCGTCGTTGGTTTACATTACATGTGCTTCTGGAAGTTCCGGAAAGCTTTATAAAAAGTCTTTTAATCAAGAGACTCAAACTCTTTTATAAATTAACAATAACTTAACATGACATTAATTTTGGCGAGATACAGGGTAGTAGAGAAAATGAGGCACTTTTAAAAAAAGCGTCAAGTCTACACGAGTTCGTCTAGCACATGCAACGAATTTAAATAACCAATTCAAAACGAAATTCGCAGTATCCCAGCTAAGATATTGCAGCAGCCACTGAGGAGCCTCCAGAGGAGATTGGAAGACTGCGTGCGTAGAGGAGGACTCCGTCTGCGTGACGTCATTTTGAAACAATAATAGTTTGGATTACTGTCTTTTAAAAGGCAAGTTGTAGTGGTTCATTGATCGTTAAAGAAATTTCTTTGTTTGATTTTCTCCATTTAATTACAATTTTTAAAAGCTCACATTTTTAGTATCACCTTTTACTTCTGCCTTAACATTTTTGTTTAGTTGATTTTCTGGTCGTTAGTTAACGCTGTTCTACTTTGTTTGAATATTTTGGTAAAAATATGTTCTCTGAACTAGCTGAATCTTTTATCCCAAACGAGAGCTAGAAATTTTCAAAATACGCATAAATTAAGAATAGAGTTATTCAAAAACTTACGTCCAGGCCCTGTAGGTAAATACGTATTTTTTAACTTGACAGATTGTTTTCGTTCTTATTTTGATGTATTTAAAGCCCCCGACACAAAGTTTCAAGTATCTTAATTATAAATTTATTAGGGCTAATTGTCTTGGGTAATGAAGGTTTCAGTACAGGAAATTTATGGCTGGAATTTAGGGCGACATTTGTTGAGTATTTATGGCTAAATGGTTGATAAGGTTGAGAATGTTGAGAAGGTTGAGTTATCATAGCTGGAATACAACAAACCCCATTTATAAGGTATATAATTTCCATTTCTAATGAAGAAGTAAAAGCTTTAATTTATTTCAGTATTCCATGTTACCTTCGTTACTTTTCTGTTTAATTTTTATCTACGTTGGCTAAAAGCACTTGATCTGAGAGTTATCCAAAAAGAAATGAATAATTTCATTTCATCGATTGTATATTTTTCATGAAGCGACAATGAATATAATGACAAAATTATTTATCAAGTTGTAAGTAATGTTCTCAGAATTTTTCTAGACCAACATTGAGGTTAGTTTAAACATGTCGCGTGTAAATTATCCTCAAATCTATTTAGAATTTCCGCTTTTGTTAACAATTACTTCCCATTTATGAAAACCGGAAGGACAGTGAGATCATTGTCTTGACAGCGAGAAACCTGTAATGACCGAAAATTTGCTGTCTGAAATGTATTCTGTTACACGTGATAACTTGTCTGAAACACATGCACTTATGCTTCAGAAATTGTCGGAAGGGTATAAAGTTAGGTACGCCCGTAAACGTGTCTGACAAGCATGCAGTAAAGTCTCAGAACTTGTCTGAGAGACATGCACATACGCATGAGAACATGTCGGAAAGACATACAGATACGCCTCAAACTTGTCTAAAAGACATGTAGCCTTCATCTCCATTCCAAGCGCAATTCCTGTAACGTATTACTAACACGCTGAGGACGAATATCCCGAGATCTTCTCAGCTGCAATCTCAGTCCGACAGAGAACACGCGACGGGAAAGCTCGCTGTTCAGTGCCTCATTCCCAACACCCCAGAACAACCCCACACTTCCTGTCTGCCTTGAATAGCTCACCCTCCGTCAGTCGATGCAGACCTTCCATACAATGGCGACACGCCGGTGACGCTAGTATTTCAAGCAAAGATGCCCCACTCAATAGACAGGCGTCCCAGTCTCAGTTGGTCTCCGATAAATGCGAGCAACCTAAGTGCTTTTCCTAAGAAATATGGCCGGCAATAACCGAGTACGACGTCAGGGATGCCGTCGAGAATGGGAAAGTAGCGCTGGATTTGTCAAGCCAATATTTTTAAAAGACGCATTATGCGACGGAGATTTTCGAAGCTTTAGTTCGTGCCCCCGTGTGAAGCGAAGTGATTAATGGCTTTTTTGGGATCGAATATTGTTTTGCTGCTCTTTCATAAACTACTGCAATGGCCACACGTCTCTCAAACGGGCCAGAAATGATAGTTATCGAGAGGTAAATCAACATCTCGGACTTGCACGTCAACAAAACGGTAAAACGGTATACTTAAATCTAGGACACTGAATACTTTTTGAAAGGGATTTACTTAACGGATTATTCTTGAAGCCTGGAACTCTGCAATACAACTTGACTGAATTTGTAATTCATGAAATGGGTGTGCGTTTTATGAAATGGATGTGAGCTTTGTATTTGAAATGGATATGAATTCCATGAAATGAATATGTGTTCTATGAAATGGAAATGAAATTTATGAACGTCATATGTGACATAAGAACTAGATTTTTGACAAGCGACATGACTATGCAATATATGAAATTAATATGTGATATATAAAATGAATATGTGATGTATGAATCGGACGAGAGATATTAGTAATGGATCTAACAAATATGAAACTGATGCGTGATATTGGAAACAGATTCACAACATATATGAATGAATGCAGGCAGACTGTATTAAAAACACGGTAAAACATTTCCAGTCCACTAAAAAACGCATCATTGCAACTCTCATGAACTATTCCCCCTGAGAAGTATTTAGTGGGACGATCTCTTGAGAAAGTTATTTCTTTGGTTGTGTTTTAATTAATTTTTATGAGGAGAGTTTTTGAAACATCAACTGGGTTCTTTTAGA
>VOMN01065886.1:0-21988 GCA_014899125.1 Orchestia grillus | reverse complement strand
TCAGTATGGATCCTGGGCGTCCCTTATTTTTATAAATAAAATTCATTGTGCATATGAGTTGCGTCTTTTTCACACAATAGATTTCATTTCCTGCTTATGTAGCGAAATGGTATACCCTCGTCAAATAACAATCATTCGAGAAAAGTGGTAGCTTGGATACATGCGAAGTTTTGTTAATTCACGCATGGATCCTATCCAATTGCCGGGTCATCATTCAGCGAGGAGGTGCACTTTCGCTCAATTATGTCATTTGGCTCTCAAAGCTTGCGTAAATAATGTACCGCTGCTCTGTGTGGTATAATGGCTGGCATACATGCACTCTGCCAGTCTTTCTCATGTGAGTCTCGCTATTGATGAGCCTTAGTGTGCTGCAATGCCTGACGCTGTAGTGGTAATGGGCGCGTAGCACACCCGCTCGGGTCAGCTTGAGTTGCTTCCATAAAAAATATGTGTCATGGCATTCATCCCCAGCGGGACTACAGTAGGGTATTTGTATGGGTATCATGATATAAACAGTGAAACCAGATTACGTTTATAGTTCGAGTATCATGATGAAACCGAGGCGACCGGAATACGCTACTCCGTATTGTATAATGCGAATGCTGTTTTTAACATGAATATTTGGAAAATACTTCATTTTCTTTTCAGTTTAAGCCGTTTCGCTGAACATTCTTTGCCTATTTTATCCCGCATCATATCAGACTAAAAATAACATAAGAGAAGAATTAAAAACTAACTTCTTATGAGTCGGCTTTTTAGCTGGTTTAGACTGTAACTAGTATGTTGATTTCGAAACTGTAGTAAGTTTTTTTCATCTCAACTTCTTTGATATAGCTTATCTTTTGCACAAGTAAAATTGCATTGTCTAGCAGTAGATGACCAGATTTTTTAACTGATTGCGATAAGAATAATTTACGGCCGGTAATTTTTTCATATGACTCTACGCGAGACGGAGATGGGTAAGGTGTGTAACGTTCCATGTAAGAAGTTAGCATCATAGTCTGCAAACCCGTAGTCTGCACAGTATTCCGAATTACTCTTCATTTATATCGGTATTTTTTCCCTATCGTATTTGCCCCAGCTACTTCTCGTAAATGCCAAAACAGTCCTCCTACCTTTTGCTTTGTGTGTGGTAGTTTCACTACTCCAAGTCATAAAGGTATCTCTAGTACGTTTTCAAGCAGGCATCTTTTACATACCTTTAGGTAAAACTAAGTGATCAACACTATCATCTTTCCTCTCACAAGCAACGTATCAAGAGTTTACGGATGTGGACAAAAGGAAAACTTGACAAGTTGGCATTTGGTGTACTCATGGTTAGGCAAGAGCAAAAGGATCATCACGCAGACTGTTTCTTTTTGTTCGACGGGATTCTCAGAATACAAGAAAAATAACTGAAATATAGAACATCGTAATCTATGACACTATAAGCTATACCTCCGTTACCTTCTTCATCTGATACCAGTGACCAGTGCCAGTTTTCGTTCATATACCTCCTCTAGAAGATTTGCATGTTGTTGAAGAACACCGTGACGGTAATGATGCTGGTTATGAAATTGAAGATGATTCAGTTTGTTAGGGATTTGATCAGCATGAGAAAAACAATTTTGCACGTGATTTGAGCCTATCGAAAAAGGCTTCTGCACTCCATCAGTACAGAGAATCTCTCAGTTGAACGATAAGCGAAGGTATCACAATTTCGTACCAAAGGTAATATATATCTGCCGTACTTTCGCAGTGATAGTAGCATTGTGTATTGCTCTAAGATTCATGGTTTACTGATAGGGAATTCCGATCTAAAATACAACTGAAAGGCCACTGATTATTCATAGCTCAAAGCGGATCTTGAAATGCGTCTTTCACCTCAGTTACAACGTGTTTGATACAGTCCCAATTGTGCATCCAGCCTGTTTTTCTGAAAAAAATGTAAGCATAAAGAAAGTCATTAAGTTGTTGCAATATGATAGACATAATGTAATAATCTCTGTTCACTTTAAAATAATGTGCTTTCATCTTGTTCGGTAACACGAGTACACAATATTTAAGTGTTTTTTGTACTCTTGGGACTGCAGAGCTTAAGGGAAGTATTTGGCTGAGCTGAATGGCGTCCCGAAACATGACTTGTTCCAAAATTTGGAGGCTTATCAGGGATAAATATTTAATGGGATATAGTCAAAACTTGAGAAGAATGCTTGGTTAGCATTCAAGCACGTAGGCGAGAACTTTCTTGAGATATACGAGCAAAAAATTACGCTGAAACTCTTGAAAATTATAAGAGCGCAACAAGTTCTGATCGTTATAACATGAGCATCAAACAGCATTTTCTCAATTGCCATTTTTCTAGTGCCGCGAAAAATCTTGGTGCTCTCGTTGATGAGCATGCTGAACAATTTTACCAAGATTTGAATAGCTTGAACATCTTGAAAATGTTTGGACCTTTTGCCCTGGCCACACTGGGGTGCCGCTGGTTTGTGTGCATGGTGTCCCTTCGCATATCGGCGAGCTGTTGAAGGAGACCGTTTCCCCCCGCCGTCTTATGATAGTGAGGCAAGGGCGGCCTATCAGGGACACCTTGTAGGAAGTTATCCAGCTTATTCTTGAAGACGTCCAGGGAACTATCGCATTCTCTCAGATCTCTGTTGAAGATCAAGGAAAAACGGCATCAGGGCAGAGGGGATGTACAAATTAATGGGAGTATCAAGCGAAATGGTTCGCAGCTCGAATTAATTACAGAGTTAAACGTTTGAAAAATCCTGGAATATATTACCACGAATCCGTTATATGCAATATTTTTCTAGTTTGTTAACGAAGTGATGATATTTAGCCCTAAGTGTAGACACGAGAGAGAAAAATTATTGTTTTGATTCAGCAGCCAACTAATAGTTGAAAACAACTAAGAAATCTGACTGAACAAATTTTTTCCCCAATATATTTTATTATAATCATCCCCTAGTAATTAAAAATTTGATTCCTGTACTAATCACTTAATGTATTGTCGATAAGAAGATTTAGCCTATTAGACTAGAGCTCTACCAATCTCAAAAAGTTTATGCGCATATCTTTGAGTTGGTTAAAACTAAAACCATTTTTCTACGCCACCTCACTTCATATTTTTTTACAATATTACCCTCCCACCAAGATGGGGACCGATAACGAATTAATTCGCTATAGCACCAGTCATCTAAAACCACGGTGTTCCCAGGCAAAGAACGCATGGCAACATATTTCGCTTCTATGAATATTTTCAATAGCTTTTTAATCCGTGTTGCAGTCCATGTTGAGAGTTTGTGTGTAGTACAATTGAAACGATTGAAACAATTTATTACCACCAGTGATAATATGTTACAAGATATTACCGACTTGGATTTCTTATACTATTACAATAGACAGTTTTATTTAAAGCTACTTGTAGGCTCGAATAAATTTTATAACTTCTATGTCATCCTCTAGGACCATATGGTAAGCGTACACATACATGTAAGTAACCTACTGCACTTCGCTTTAGCTTAAGCAAGACTGATCAAGTACTGAATTTACATAGGAGAGAAGATGTGATTTCAAATTAGAAATTTAATAATGTCTGGTCAATGGAGATTATGTATTGTATGACATACTCGGAATTAATTTATGGACATACAATTAAAGGAGCTTCTCAACGTTAAGGTATCGAAGTCTATTGAAATTCTCAACAAAGTTAAAAATACATTACCTGCAGAAGCGTTACCTCATCCGTATCTGCAATATGACGTAGAAACATGGCATGAAACGAACAAAACAAACATATTTTTTACTCTAAAAAAAGGAGTCATTGAGGCGATGAGTCATTTTGAATATCAAGTACGTACAAATGACTCATATAAAAGCTTGCAAATTCTTAGGGTTCCTGATCCCAACCAATATTCCCTCTGTACATTCTTGTATAAAACTTTGAGTAGTAACGGCGATAAAGACCTGAAGCATTTAGTTTCTGCTGAAACTGATCAATCTGAATATTTGATTAGGAACAGAAGTAAATTTATATTTCCCTACCATTCCAAAACCAGATCGTAATTTAGTTTTCACTACAACGGTATTGAAACTTTCAACTCATTCCCTTCTGACATCCTTGAGATAAATACACTCCATACGTTCAAATGAATCTTGAATCCCATTTCTTTTCAAAATACTGAAGAAGTTACTTGTTCATCGTAGTCTCATATCCTAAAAAGCTGGCGAAGGTAGATATATCATATACCCCCTTCAAAAGTCAAGTTTTTTATCAATGACAACTCAGAAAATTTTTGGTGAATCAGTTTCTTTACTCTGGCCATCACCGATTTTGAAGGACGGGAGACTTGTATTATGTTTATATGATAATTAATATCTGCTTTATTTTATCTATGTTAATTCATATTTCATTGGAGTTAAGCCACATTGAAACCTTTTGTAACTCTTCATTTAATTTATTTGCTATTGTAACATTTGTAACATGGTTTTCATTAGGATGAGCTGTAGAGAGAGGGCTGTCATCAGCAAAAAGTACAAATTTGAAGATTGAGATTGACCCAATTATACCTATATATTAATGAGCTTGTACCTACATACTGTTCCGTCACACTTCGCCACTTCTGAAGTGAAATTTCAGGTCTCGAGCGCAGTAACCTGGATACGGGTTGCACGTAGGCCTTTCAAAATTGCACTTTGTGCAATTTTGAATAGATTTCGAATTTTGTTATAATTTTGCATTAGCAGTCGAGCTTTGATAGTAATATTTTGTGATCTACACAATTAAAAGCCATACGAAAATCGATAAATACAGAAAACACATGCTTTTCGTCATCTATATTTGAATAAAGATATTGTAGGTGAATGAGAATGCCTTGCGTTGTAGATTTCTTGGAACGGAAGCCATACTATTTGTTATAAAGAATGTTTTCCATTCAAAGTAGGAGTACAGCTTTTTGTAGACAGTTTTCTCCGATATTTGCTGAAGATTGGAAGGATATCATGATATCATGACCTAGCCCAGCCTGCCTCTTGATCTCTTCTCTATTGAGAATTTCTGGAATATATTAAAAATTAAGTCCATGCAAGGAATATCAAACTTTCAAGCAACTTGAGGAATTGTTTATCGAAAAATGGGCTACTGAAGAATAGGCCTCTTCTTTGTGCTTGTTCGAAGAATTGGTATTGCGGTGTGATGGTACTGCGTTGTGAGGGTAGCGCGTTTCATTTTTTATTCCGGAGGTCTGTGGTTCAGTTGGCTTTTTTCGAGTGGAATATTAGGCGGTATGCTGTTTCAGTTTCAGAATTGTACTGTAAATCCTTCCATTGTCGAGATAAATCGCCCACAACCGGAATGTTTGATTTAATCTTTCTTTCCCAAGGGAAGAACTCCGCCTCGGGGCATCGCACCGGAAACCTTTTGCTCGGGAAGCAAACACGTTATCGCTAGCGCCGACACTATTCTAGGGAAATTGATTAAATAATTTTTTCACTTACGTTTTTTCCTTGTTAACGTCTATTCTAAAAGAAAATCTATGGTGCAGTGATAGCGTGTTTACATCTTATTTTAGAGGTTACAGGTCCGATCCTAATCAGAGTGGTTCTCCCGCTGGAGAAAGGAAGATTAAACCTTACTGTGTAACAATCTCCCTCTGTATCTAAAACACCTCCGGTCACTAAAAGATGTCAAGGAAAAAGTGTCTCGTTATTTTGTTTCTCAGCAATAACACACACGTGCTCATAACAATGGAGGTATCGGAGGGTATATGAACAAGTTTCCAATTTTAGCTACAAAATTTGCTTAGCGTCATTAATCTTGAGATGTTCGAGTTGTGATCATGAACAAAACTCGTACATGCCAGCTAAGACCGCCGTCAAAATACGTGTTTCGTTTTCCTGTGCCTCTAACATTGTGTAAGAGCTAGTGGGAGCGAACCCTTTAATGGGAGTTGCATTTTTGATTGAGGCACTACGTTTTAATTTTTGTTAAGGCCAAGGGATTTATCATATTATGTGACATGTGTGTGATTTGCTTAACTCTTCGAATAAGTTATGTTTTCTTTCTAACAGTAGATGTTTACACAGTGCAGTCGTTTATTCATATCCCACCATTAATATACATTTTGTAAAACTTGAAGGAACAAATGCGTAAAAGTCAGTCGTACTACTAATTTAAATTATAAATATTTCACTCTGCAGAATTCGTAATAGATTCAACTTTTTTTGCAATCTATAAGAAAATCTAGGTTGCAATCGGCCATCTTTGCCTTGTAATTCTTATTTTAAAAAGTATGCACAAAGATCGCTCGATGTTTTGAGTTAATATTGAACTTTTCATTCTTAGCACAGAATGAAGAATCACACCTCAAAGTTTCAATGCGACTTCCACATGTAATTTTGAGAATGTAGTCTTACTGATTACAATTAGAGGTTTCATCATGACTTTCACATTTCAATTTCATGGCCGTAATCTTACTGAATCGAAACCCGATGAGCCATGCTCTGTATATGCCTGATTTCGGAATAAACAATTCATTGTTTCTTTTTTGTACGCAACATTAGCTTTTCAAAGTCTTTGTATTGAAAAGAGTATGGTTGTTTATTAATTACCATCCGGGGAAAAACTATATTGATAGAAATGAAGTACTCATTGCCCTCTTTTAATAATTGTTTATAAAGCTACCTACGGAGAAATAACATTTTCAGTTTAAGGAATGTCATATGCATAATGTTTGTGCTTCTAGCATACATCTGTAAACATTCTCAGAGGATTTTTTCTGAATATCTCGAAGTCTTTTATTCATACAAGTTGCCAGAATCATGTAAAGGTACTCAAACGACATGTCAGCAGATTATCTCAGAGTTTGAGTGCGATTATTGCAAACTTAGATAATACCTCTCAGTAGGAGCGTCCCTCGCCATGATCTATTGTTCTTGTTTCTCTTATTTAGTGCCAACGCGTATTCAAAGTGCAAGCTAACTTTATTCATAATGAAATTCACTGATTACCTCTCCGCTTTCTTTAGTCGCCTTTTCATCCCGTTGGAGCAAAACCGAGAAAAATTTTAGTATTTTTTGCCCACTTCAATTGCGTCAGCTATGAAGTTCTGATGCAGGTTGCGAAAATATTAGGGCTGATCAAAATTAAGATTCTTCGATTACAAAATTGGAAGAAATAAATTTTTGGGAATCAAGAAAGATAGTGTGCGTAATTAACGGACACATGTCGTATACGGCCAAATTGAATTACTGATTTCCAGAAGGAAAGGAAAAAAAGAAAGAAAAGTCTAATGTTATTCATTTGAATATCATATTAGTTACTTGCTCAAATACAATAAAATTTAGATAAAAAATCTGTATTATATTTAGACGAATAAAAAAGAATTTAGGTATTTAAAATGTATAGCTACTTAGAATAGGATCAAATTGTTCATTTTATAGGCTTAAGTTCTTTTTCGGAATCTTGGATCCAATCTCCCTTTTGGTCTTCTCAATTAAATCTCTTTGTAATCTCAAATTTGTAAATATCGGTAATTGATGAGCAACACAAGCCCCCAAAATCTTACTCAATTAGTTTTGATTCAGTGGTACTGCTTAAAAAAGTGAATGCAAGTTGTCTTCAGCGGGATTCAAGTTTTTCGTCTCCTCGTTATAGAAGCGGCTCAGGAACGCGTGTGCCCGGTGCCTGTTGTTTTATGAATGACCCTGATAATTTTCCTTTGTAAGTTATTTTCAAGACCAAATACGTGATACTTACTTAGTAGATCGCTCTAAAAAATTATTAGTTGGGTTAAATATGTTTTAGATACCGAGTGATAAAATCTTTCTTCTTTATTATTGCTGTTGTATTATTATACTTTTGGCCATAGAATGGTTAACGCGGGCCCTAAGAAACTCAAAATAAGTCAACTAATCCACGACCGACAAAATTACCCATGCGTGAAATCTCATTATTAGAACTGCGCTATGTGTTTATAATTAGGAAAAAGGTTGCGATGAGGATGCAAGTATATTAATGTTTTAATATTTGGAAGTGTAAACATTCGAAGTCAGGAAGTTACGCTGAGGATCGAGGTGGGACTTCTTTATCAAATTCAATGCATCATAATTAGATTTTCTCTTGCCATTGATAGTTTCAACTATATATAATTTTATTTATAATGATGTATTTATTGTTAGCGTGAGATTTAAATAAATTTTTCATGCATTTTTAAAATAGGTTCGTGAATATCTGTTGCTCTGAAACGAAATATTCCTCCTTTGGAGATCATGGGATAGGCAATGGGGTTTGGTTGGAACTTGGTTGGGTTTGGTGGAGCTTGGTTGGGTTTGGTTGGAGCTTGGTTGGGTTTGCCTTTAGGAAGCTATGGGGACTGGCATCCCCTGTTAGGACCTTAGCAGCCATAAATAGGCCTTTGAGACTTCTATCTATTATACTCTGTGCTGTTTGCAAATTTTCTTGCTTTTGTACTGTTTATTCTTCATTCTTAATTTTATATTTTATATGCCAAGGGCTATGTTTAGGAACACATTTGTGCATAGATACTCTATTTTCAGTTCATGCAAACAATGTGCTCATTTCATCACATTTTAAGTAGATGAGGGGCTTGAAACTAATAATTTAAACTTGTAATATTTTTTCAGTGAACATATGATTTTAGCTTTGCAGTTTGGTAGTACACTGTATAGGTAATAAACAACATTTTATGTGGGAAAGGTTGCAGGTCATTGAAATGTTAGTCTTGATTGAGGGCAACTTAAGGATAAAAGTGGATTGGGTTCACATTGTTTCACTATGTTGCCTCTGGTAAGAGCCATATTTGTGCAGTTTCAAATTTTTAATATTGTTTGGAGAAATTATGAAATATTAATATTGGTTGCCTAGAAAGCAAATTATTTTCAAGTGTTTGATGTTATTTAAGTCTAAAAGTAGCTATTTTATATATTTAGCAGACTTTTTACTGAATAAATGATTGTTAGGAAGTGGTTAAATTAGTTTATATGTATATGAGTGTAAGTCAACAGTTTCATCAGTCTTTAAGTGTGAACTTGAAAAGCTAGCTTGTTGCTTCAGCCAACCACTTGTAAGATTATGCAAAATTTAGAAACATTTTCACAAATATTTTTTCTATCCTTAGCTGTCATGTTAGCTTCACTTGACTGAATGCAGACACTTTTCATGTTGTACCTGATTAATATTGGAGCATTTAAGAGAAATGTTGTTGGTCAGAACCCCTGTAATTGCAGTTTTGGTTTTTCAGTGTACCCTGATTTGTTGTTTGTGTAAATTACTTGAAATGTTTACATTTTGGTATAATGCTATTTTAGGCTGAAAGTTAGGAAGAGATAATTATAATTCAATTTTTGCAAACTAGTGCTTAGACAAGATGTAATTTTAGCCTAAATAATGTTTTTTTGGAATAATGAAGAAACGAGTTTATAAATCTGCAAAAGTTTCACTGAGCAATTGAAGCTTTCTTTGAAGTGTGATGTATTGTCACATTTTTGGAATTTCCTCTAATAAAACTCTTGGAAGGTAGGAAGGGAAAAAAATATTTTAACTCCCTAAAGTGTAAAATGAATTTAGATAGTTGAATCATTTAGAAAATTAGTATTATTTCAAAATATGCTGCTTCTAAATAAACTTGAAAATTTTCTTTAATCAAGATATGGCTCATGCAGAAAAAACTGCATCTATCACAACACCCTTTGCCCCCTCCCAACAGTCACCAGTATA
The DNA here is from genome assembly GCA_014899125.1 of Orchestia grillus. Classification (NCBI taxonomy): domain Eukaryota; kingdom Metazoa; phylum Arthropoda; class Malacostraca; order Amphipoda; family Talitridae; genus Orchestia; species Orchestia grillus. The sequence continues at coordinate 12,267 of VOMN01065886.1, read as the reverse complement.
ATGAATCCTTGCAAATGAAGGTATGGAGTCATAAATGCAAAGTCCAGCCTTTTAAAAAATGAGCCCGAGGTCAACATTCTGCTGCTAATGACTAAAATTACACTGTTAGTGCATCAGTGTGAATGACACACTAATAAAATTTGAATATTTATAGATAGTAATACTATCACAAATAAATAAATGTATTTCCTATACCAAACATATTTATCATGCAAGATGGATTAAATTTATATTATACAAGTGCTAGTGTTCTACTTGTATTTATTTATTTGAGATTAATGCTTATTTCAATAAGTAAGCCATTAATGTTGGTCACATAATTTATTTTTCTTATTTTTGTCATCAGTGCACAATTTGTTTGTAAACTTGTTCATAGTGCTGTAGTATCATTATTGTATGTGTTGAACATTTTGAGTGAAAAACTTATGAAAAAATCAGATTGGTCTAGGGCCCTGAGTTTGTACCTAATGAATGAAAGTGTGGTTGGCTGTTGATTGGAGACCAAAAGGCTTATAATTACCTGCTGAAGTAATTTATAGAGATTTTAGAGATAATTTTATGGAAATTTCCATATAAACATAGATTACATTAGGCTAGAATTATATTGTGTGTAGCTGTAATTTGCACAGTTGATTTTGTGGTGTCCCTATAAATAAAGTCTCAGTAGCACACTTGCTGGAAAAGCTAGGACTTGGTAGACTAATTTGTGTGGCATTGATCTACAGTGCTCGACACAAAGGTTGCTTGGGTGGAAAAATGTATTTTACAAAGAATGGTATGAATCGGGGTGATTTAATTCAGTTAGAACTTAAGGCAGGCTGCATGATGTCACTTTATCTCCCAGTCACCAACTTCACCAGCTAAGCACTAGTTTGGTGTTGTTTAGGCTGTTGTTGTGCAGTTTAGTTTTCTTGCCTGATGCCATTCTGTGACAGTTTTTCCTTCTTTAAGTGTGTGTGGTCTTATTGTGATGAAAGATAGTTATCACCTGAAACTATTTCCCAGTTTGTTGCTCTCAAGCTTGCCTGTAAGCAAACTGAGGGATAGCTGACCAACTTGAAAGAAGTGATAGTGTTGGTGTTACATTCCTTGGTGAAATAAGAAAGGGTGTGACCTCCCCATACCAATTTGGAAAATGAATATTGTAGACCATGTAAGATTTCTAGGCATGTTATCATTGTCAAGGCCTAGAGAAGCATCCTCATATTACCATAAAATGAAGGAAAATTGTTGGTGTGACGTGTACTTGGGATGAACTTCTACCAAGCACTATACAGGAGGTCCTTGGCCCACATTGCATTTTGACCCATGGCAATAAGTTAATTAATGAGAAATTATTTTTGTGTATAGAATGTTGAACTTCCTATGTGATTTTAGGGACTAAATATTTTCATTTTTTAGTTTCTTCTTGTATCATTTTCATTTCCATTGTTTGTGCCTGCAACTATGAATTGTTTAAATTATGCATGTGACATTGGCTCTGATAATTTTTGTGTATTAAAATTATTTGGACAAGGAGCAATTATCTCAGGTGCTACTCAGGATTAGTTAAAGTTAAGTAGTTGTTGCAAAATGTGCTCTGCATGCTTCAAAATTTAATTTAAATACTTTGTATCCTGAAGTAGAAAAGTTTTGTAAGTACATGCATAATTAATTTTAAGATTTTAGGAACTGTTTTGTTGCTGAATGGGGGGGGGGGAATGTTACTTAGATGAGGGTACAGCTCCCCAGCTGAGTCACACTAGGATGTAGGGCTGTGTGGTGCACTGGTACCACGTCACACTCGCAGGTGGAAAGTTTACGTTCGATTATCGGCTGGGGAGAAATGACCACCAGGGAACTACGGAGTGCTTCCCTTGGGAGAGGAGGCCTAAGCCCCGCTTCCCTCGCATCACTCATGGTCAGTAGTTATGAGCTACTGAAAACACAACAATGTACTCGTCAGCTGTGTTGGAATGAATAGGCGCATCCAATTACCTTTTAATGGCTTCTAGTTGGAGTGCTAATGTACAGCTCAGCTATAATGCTGTGAGGAAATGCAAGCCAATTTTATGCAGCTTGTTTCCTTTTTTATTTTTTATAATCGAATTTTTTAAAATATCAAGTATTTTTCTCAATTTTTTCAAGAATCATCATTTTCTCCCAACAAATGCAAAAAGTTATAACATCTACAACACCAAGACCATGTTTTGTATAGCTACTTCATGCGAGAAAAATGTACCTTATAATTATTTGTCCATTAATCAAAAAGGTAAACCTTTAGGTTTTCTAATTTTTTATAATCTTAAGTACTCTGAGCCTCTCATCTTAGCCAGTCTACAATATTGAGGCTCTACCACTCTCTACTCATAATGACAGAAAAAGCTTCAAAACCAAATTCTTAAGCATTTTCATCCCCTTGACTTCACAACATATGAAAAATTGTGATGAAAGTTCCAAAGTTGGTTGATTGTAGATTTATCTCGTCAAAGAATAAGAAGTGGATATCACTGCTATAACTTGATCAGAATCTGTAAGGGCATTATGTTAGCTACGTTTAAAGACCTTGTGGCACATGGTATTTTGGGCCGCCTTGTTAAACGAGGCTCAAATGAAGCTTTCTGGGGTTAAACTTCTCCAATGAAGTGACAAATTACAGCAGGAAAAGGGACATTTTTCAGTGGAATGATGAATTTTTGGTGAGGGTATTTTTCAATTTCCTAATTCTTGGTGCAGTTGTGTTGTGGCCACCGCTGAACTCTTATCTAATTGCCAGTGACGCCGACTTTGATTAAATCCTATGTTAGCGTGCCAATGTACTGGTCTCCCACCAGAGTTCAGGAGACTTGAAGTACCGACAGTTCAGCTTGCTTGCAGAGATGCCCTGGAAATGGCACAATACTCATTACTATGTGTACTATTTTCCTCTCGAAGTTCTTGTTACTGGAATGTGGAGAGGGCGGTGTGGTGGGGTCCGTGCCGTGTAAGGTACTCGGGATATTGATCACCAGGGAACCCTAGTGGATAGGCAATGGGGTTGGGTTTGTTCGTTTGCTCCGAGGACTGGTGACTCCTGGTGGACACTATTAATTACCTTGCCTGTAGATAGGCTCTCAGGATACTATCTTTCATGCCCATTTCGTTTCTTTCAATAATCATAACTTCTGTGCTACCTCCTGTTTTTTCTGCCTCTTTATTCTGAATTTGCTGTGTACGCGCCGAGGATCTTGTATGGGAACTCACCTTGTACATATCTTATCTGTAGTGAACCATTTAAATGGTTCCTTATCTTGGCTCTTTGACTCGCATTTCATGTGGATGGGAGGCTTTAAACTGATAATCTTATCTAATCATAATATAATGCAGGAATTCTCAATTCTGGATTCCTTATCAGTTATTAAAGTTTGGAGCAGCTGTAAATTATTTGTGGGGAAGAAATATTTTAAATGCATCGAAAGAGAAACTGGCCAAAAATCAGATTTATTATAATAAATATCAGGTAATGTTCTAGTATGCTCACACAAAGTGGAGCACATGTGCCACCAAACCTCTCTTGAGGGGTTGTCTGCGTGTACTTTCGAATTAGTGTTGCGTAAAGTTCTTCCTCTGCGCCAACGCTCATTTTATTTGCGGTTACCTGAAACACTCTTATTTAATTCGTTAAAGCCTCTAGATATCATCAGTCCGAGTGGTGGGAGAACCAAAACGATGAAAGCATGCCTAACTTCAGAACACGACAGTGTCGCCGCATTCAAATTCAGCACCCTTCACGGACGCGACGGTTCGCTCTATATCTTGTGAAGGTTCCTGCCTCTTTAATGCCTGGAAGCATTCATTCTTAGCCAGCGTGTTGAAACGATACTGAGAGTCCCGTGTTAGGATTGAGGAAGGCATGTTCGCGATCCCTGGCCGCATCGTGTTCCTGCGTGCTTTGTTTACCTAGGGCTTTACCTCAACGTGGTTTTTATTTCCTTTTTTTAGGGAAGGGGGGAGGGGAGGGAAGTACTTTAGAGCTGCAGCGTTCGGAGAAAGATTTAGCATAGATAGTTCGAAAATATTCCCGGGGGGACCTCTACTCGAGCTAGTAGCTAGGCCTTCGGGGCTTCTAATCTTTCTTGGCCGCTTTGCTCTTTATTTTCATGCCTTCCCTAATTATTTATATTTTCCTCGTCTTGAACTTGCTGTGTCTATGCGAAGGGAATCGTGTAGGGGAGCACACCTGTGCATCGGTTCCACGTTTTCAGTCGTCCCTACTAAATGGTCCCTTCTTTTCGCTCTCGTTAGGTCACGGTTCACGTGGATAGGAATATTGAAGTAATTAATAAGCCAATCTAATCTAACCTGTCAAAGCGAAGGTGCCTTCAGTTTTTTGAAGCGCCTATTGAAAGCGCACCTATTGTGACTGAAGTTTTCGTAGAAACGATGACTGCCACCTGGAAACCGACCATTGATATGATCTCCGAACCCCTCAGCAGCATAGACAATAGGCATAGGCGTATTTTCGTAATGTTTAGTTAGGTTTGTGAAAGCGAGTGTGCATTGAAAGTCCTTTTGCCCCTCGTAACGGGCACCCCGAGTCCCATGAGACCCACCAAAACAACTCGTTTCTTGCTCGCTGTAGCGCAGCCTCAACCGGGGCATGGGAGGACAGAACCTTTATTTATTCCAACACGTTTTACCGTTGGGTTCTAAATGCCTTACAACTACTACAGGTGTGGTGGGGGATGTGAGGAATGTGTGGTTTAAACTTCCTATTCCAAGGGAAGTACTATGTGGTCACGTGAAAAGCCCCGCCTGAGCCAAGGCTCGAACCCTTGTCCTTTCAGCTGTGAGGCCATCACGGTCACCACTACACCATGGACAGGAGCGCTAGTGATGCCATGCCCCAGGCTCGCGTGTCCCACAACTCTGTGCGATGCGCTGTCTCCAGCACAACCCTCCAGCAAAACTGAAGTAAAATCGAGGCGACGGGAACAAGTTGAATTTCTGTTACACCGTCGATCTGCTCTCCAGGTAGTCGTGGCCATGCGCTGTTCCTTCTACCCTACGCTGTCCGTCGCCACTACGCTGCGTGGTGCCCAAACTCTCGGACGTTGCTGTGGTTTCCCCATCATCAGCCTTTAGTTCCGCCGAGTTGGCGTATTCAATTGCCTATCGATAAACTACCATGAAGCTTGTGCTTCTTGAGGAGCCGTTTTGTCTGGGAGGCATTGTCACGTGACTGCGGATTACTTCCCTTGGAAAAGAAAGTTTAAACCACACATTCCTCGCATCTCCCACCACACAAATAGTTGTAAGACATTTGAAAACCCAACGGTAAAGTGTTGGAATCAATAAAGGTTATTTTTTTGTAGGGTCTTGTCTTGCAAAAACGTTTTGTAGGTGCATTAAAAAGTGCATTGCCATTCAAAAGTTTGGTAGCCTACGAGTACCCAAAAGAAATTCATGTTCCATCAGTTGTTTTTGTAATTGATTAAATCGGAAAATTTTATGGACGCCTTGTACTTCAAGTGAGAACCACGCCATGCTGTGTGGAAGGTTCCTAACATATGTCCGATTTTATTGTACGGTTTCATTGCTGTGATCATGGCCCAAATATTCCAATGCAAAGAATTTTTAAGATTTTTGGATTGAGATACATTGGCTAACCCCACATCTGGTGAGCGCATGCTACCCGCTGGGGTTGTAACTAGGCTACGCTGTAGCTTTAAATTTGACCGCCCACCATTCTGCACATCAATATTTCCAGGCACCGTGCGCTACTAGTGACATTTTCATTCATTTTCCAGTACTTGCGCTTTCCAGTGTCTGTGAACACGTTTACTGAAGGGCGGGGTAGGGGCGACATGCTGCCCGGTGCATTTAATTTCCCTGTGCTAAATATTTTACTTGTATCCAAAAACCCTCGCATTTTAATTATTAAAACGTCTAAATACCATTAATTTGAATACGGAGCGAGCCTAAATGATGGAAGCATGCCTCTTTCTCTAGCTGATTCTTTGTACTTTAAGTAGTTTCCGTGTCAATTCATTGAACCTCAATGCCGTTTTGCCAGAATGGCGTTTTTTCCCCAAAGACGAGTCTCGTCGGAATGTTCCAATTAGGTTTACTGTGGATTGTTCAAAAACAAATGTGAATTCGATGTTTGTTTAGGACGCACGAGCGTATCTCAGGGCTGCCACTGATACAGACAATCATACAAGGAACGTACAACGGAAGACTCATTTCCCATGAAAAATATCGCCACAAAAACGGCTAGATGTGCCCACCCTGGGATGCCACCAAAATCGCATGCTGCAAAGGCCCCAGGTACGCGACATCACTTCTGACACCAGCAGCTAGAGTGGGGCCTTGTAATTTGGATTAATTCATCGAGCCAAGTTTCAATAATGGCTGATGGAAAATGGCGTCCATCCGATCAGTACGCCGCAAGTCAAACAAAAAGCTCCGCGGAACCAGATCAGTAGAAAAACTAGGGTAAGGGAAAAATTTCCCTAGGCCTGGGACCGAGGAGATTAGTTGCGCTGTACAGCCTCTATACATATAGAGGCCTAACCTGAGTGACTGCAGTTCAGTGCTGTCTGCGAGCGTTGGGCTCTGCTGCTGGTGGGTGCGCTGGGGCTTGTGGGGGTCTGACCTGGGGTGTAGCCTAGCGTGTTCTGGGCCTGCTCGTGTCTCTAAAGCCTTACTTTCCCGGCTGCTGCTTCTTTTCACTTCGTCACTTTTTCAGCGCTGGTTGACCACTTTTGGCTGCCAGTTATTCGCCAATTATTCTGGTGCAACTTTTCGACTTGATGTTTTGAAAAAAATCATTCATAGAAAAAATCATTCATTGAATCATTCGAAAATTTGTTTTGGATTTTAGAGCTAAAAAGACAGAACCTTTGGGTTGAGGAGTAGACACAGCAGTGTTTAGGTCGTTGGTAAATTTGCTTTCTCATAATCTGTATGGAAAAGAGTTTCGTACCGTTTCTAATTACCAGTTCGATGAATGAATGTTTCATTCATACATTCGAAAATCCTCGAAAATTTGAAAAAAAGATTCGTGTGTACCTATCCTCGTATGTATTTTTAAAAGTTTTATTACAAGTGATAGTTAAACAAGTAAACGTTACTCTGCATTTAATTTTGGGTACTACGTACAAAGTTATTTTAGTAATTCGGCGTTTCATATTACCCATTAGCACGAGGGTGGCGTGACAGTAATTCACGTGGTGTCCAGTGTAGTGTTGGGTTTGTTGTGAAGCGGCATCAGTCTACCGTCGGGGCCAGACTGAAGGGCTAGTCAGGAGCCTCGATGCTAGTCAGGAGCCTCTCACACGTGACCTCAGGTGTTGCAGAGAGAAGTGGAGCAGTCCAAGGCGCTTGTGTCTGCCCCCAGAGGGCATAGGATTGGCCATAGGCAATGGGAATAGTATTAGGTTAGGTCTGTCTTATGCCATGGGGACTGGCGTTCCGTGGGGACACAAGTTAGGTTTCCTCAGCTTTAGCTAGTCGTTCGGAACGTCCATTTCGTGCCTTCTTCACCAATTATTTTTATTATTTTTTTCTTTTCCTCCTTAGCTCGCTGTTTGTGCACAGGGTTCTTGTGTGGGGCCACACCTGTGCTCAGATTCCACGTTTTCTCAAGTCTATCATATAGGGTCAGTACTTTTTGCCCTCTATGGATCCTATTTAATGCGAGTAGTGAGCTTTTAGCTAATATAGCCTTTTGTGCCTGTCACTGATCGGAGCTCGGACCTCGGTTTCCGCTGCTTGTTTAGTTGCCGTTGTGGACACGGCCTAGCCCTGCGCTGGTCTCCTGGGGCGCTTGGCTACCCAAATTTCTTTTAGGTCCGTTTTTTCATACTGAACGTGTTTGCAAATGCCAGAGGGATAACGGAGGGTTCACAGTAGGTAATCTGTATTGGGAGTTACATGATTTTGGGGCACTGAATCATGATGACAAGGAGGCGTCTTGTGTTGATGTGTGGCCAAGTTGTGTCGGGCTAAGTCGTTCCTGATGTTGCTGAGGCTGAAAGATGTTCTCGAAGAGCAGTGAATTGTCATGCGGTTCTTATTTATTGTGTGGAATTTGCTTTAAGGAAGTTATGGAAGCACATTCAAAGTAATTCCTTTCACGCTAATGTTTCTGTGTGCAGTGGCGAGTAAATTTTGTCAGAATTCTTATTCCTTTAAGGTGTTCCTACCGAAGTAACGTCGTTTGGTCTACACGTGTCGTCGCGATGGCAAAGTAACTTGAAACATTTTTGAAACCACTTTCTTCCAAATAAGGATAAACAAAGCGTGATGTACGATAAAAATTGTCTTCAAATTGTGCTGTTGTATTTTAATGTTAAATGTGTACATTTCACATCGATACCTAAACATATTAAGCAGGAGGTCCTCTGTCAGTTGATTTTTGCCATTTAAAAGGCCTTGGATGATTTATACTCAGCTGTCAACGAAGCGAATTAGGACTTTCGGTGGTCCTGTAGCCGCGAGGTTCATCCTGGGCGATCGGGCGTTGTGCGAGGTATTTCTTGAAGACGAGCTGCAAGAAGAGACGGCTTCCGCTGTCGTAGTCGTCTGTATAATGAACGTCTAAGTTTTCTAACGAGTGGAGCGTTGCGAACTTGGACGAATATCTCTGTTCCTTGGGAGGAAGAAATATGAGCTAGAGGAATGGATTTTCACATGTGCATTGCGTGAGAGCTCCTATAGAATATTCGGCGTAAATTAGCACTGCTTAACTAATGTTTGGTTTGAATTGCGCGCTATTTATATCACTGAAAGCGGCGAGGAGGTAAATTACAGCAGCTCGAGGTAACATGGTTCTGTGGCTCGGCGGGTGCTTTGCGAAACTGTGTGCGCTTTCAGACGATTACTACTTGCTGTAACTTTTGAGGCCATTCTATTCATGAATGACGCAGCCGCATACAATATGCAAAAGTAGCAGCAGCTCTTCGCTGCCCAGTAGTAACCCTTGCTTCTCGCCATAGCGAGATGTGATCGGTGTGTAAGAGTCTCGAGCGAGAGGAGCCAAGTAGCATTCGGGACGGCCTGAAATCTTTTACCACCCGCTCGGTTCCAGTGGGATTGTGTCCCTGCAGCCCACCTGACTTGCGTCTCGCAGGTCTCGTGTCCACTTCCTCCACCTCACCGTCTCGCCAACACGCACCCCTGCCGCATTTAGAACACGTCGCTCCGGGGTATAAAGTGGTCTGCCCTCCGATGGGCGCGAAGGTAGCGTAAGTACTTGTAATTTGCAGTAACTCATTTGATGTACTCGTGTGTGCAGATTATGACGAATGAGTGTGATTACAACAACATGGAGAGCTCGCCCAGCATACCCTCCATCACGGGAAGCGAGACGCGCACCAACCTCATCATCAACTACCTCCCCCAGACTCTCACTGACCAAGAATTCTACAAAATATTCATTGTTATCGGGCCCATTAAAAACTGCAGAATTATGAAGGACCTCAAGGTGAGACCGTGCTCCACACAAGGGAACATCTCCTCAAATGCTGTAGGAATGGAAAGGTAACTTCTCTCTTCAACAATTCCAGGTTTTCTTGTGGGTTGATCTCCTTGAATACGAGACGAGCTCTCTGGAAGTCCCCCTTCCTTCTGTTGCCGTTAGGGCAGTGTTGGACGACAGCTTACGACTGTTGCACATTTTCCTGACTCCTGAACGTCTCGCCGTATTGTTTAACAGTTGGTGTTTGTGCTACTTTGCGCTTCTTTTCATAGCGTTGTTTTATTTAGTTAATCTTTTATACCCAGTATTTTTTTTTTGTAACACCGGATATGAGTGGACTTGTAAATTTGAAGGTTAGGACGCGACATGACACCTGCTCTCGTGGTCCTAACTTTCTCCGGGTGTTATTTTAGCTATCAACCCAAAATTACCTCAGAGTGACTCCGTACTATTAGATCCTTGCCTCGAATTTTCCGTTTGTCTAAATAGTTGCTGTGCTGCTCAATACTTGCTTTGTTTTCAGAGCTTTTTGGTTAGACTTTTTCACCGCTAATTCATAAGTTTTCTGGGTTCCCAAATTTGTGAACGATCTGTTGTTAGTTTGTAATTATTTTGTTCCTATTTACTGAACTAAACTATATGCTTTGTACACGAGCTACGCATTGAAATGTTACACTGCAGTTTCTGCCTGTCATCTCAGGTTGCATTTAGTCCATAATCAATTTTGTATTCATGCTTAGAATGTCCTGTTCTAACAAAGACCTATGTGACTTGAGTCGATCCTCGACTTCAGGGAGGAGTTAGTAAGTGCAGTACTTGGGTAACGACAGTAACTGTAGTTGCCACCTTTAGTTTCAGCTCCTGGAAAAATAGATGGGTCATTTGGCAGACCCTGCCGACCGCTCCAGTTACCAACATCACTCGCTCGTGTGTGGTGGCGAGAGTGCCCCACGTACGTGGTGCACGCCAAGCAACCTTACCAACTACCTTTCCAATTTTAATTGGGTATTTTTTCAACACGTCATGCTTATTTAGTCCACAAATGACCAAATCACCGTAAATAATGACATTTTTCGATGATCAAATTTCGGTGGTCAAAGGGTCTAGATTTGTTGATGTTCCGTATTGAACAGAGCAATTGAGGATTTTAGGGTGCGGCGTTTAGGTTTCATTCCAGGTCTTTTCATGTGTATCAGAGCGGGTAGATATTTCCTCTTAGAGGGATGCAGAGGTGCGTCACTCTTCCCTAGGTGGGGTGCATCATTCAGTCGGCGCCATGTTGGGTTCTTCTTTTAGTACGTCCTGTAGGTGTCGAAGGGATGGTTTCACCATCCGCAAGATTTGAATTTTGATCATTGTACACCAGTATTACTTGGGGCAGCTTGATGTTTCTGTCAAAGTAAAGACAATTTTCCACGTTTTCAAGCAACCGATCGTGCATTATGGCGTAACTTTGTCATCTATGAAATCGGTGCATGAAGTTTCCTTTTCTTGCTAAATATTGAGTTTCCTAAGAGGCAACTTACGGATTGTTTAATATGGGAACACTTTTTGCTCCATGTGCTCGGAGGTATCATTGCACCAAACCTGGCTTAGCGGAGCTGGGAGCAGCTAAATAATCGAGCAAGCTTTCTTCCTCCCGTCCAACTCATAGTTCAGTAATTGTTCGTAGGCGTGACTCTACATAGATAGCAGCATGGTTTTCATTACTATCTTCAAGCTTGTTTTGTACTATTGAGAAAAAGTTTACTTTTTCTTTTCAACTATTCATTTCCAATTATTTTTGATTCGGGATTTTCATTGCGTGGAGTGATTAAGTCTCGCACACAAGTTTGATATTGTCGACCTTTACGAGTCTTGCAACCGGATAAATAGGAGTAGCTGGCTCGGCCACTGTACTAGTATTTTAGGGCTTCTGTCGCTGTGCATTTGCTGCAGTTGTCGGTTTTGGGGTAGACTAAATTTTTTTGAGGGGAAGCCCATGCTCGAAGTTTGCTGTGTATTTTCTTGCGACTTTTGAAGCGTAATCCTTTAAGCTGCAGTGTAGCTTTTCTGTTTTATTGTTTTTGTAGCTTTTGTTTTGTTTCTTGCATATTTGGTCTGCAGGCAGCCAGTCGCCAGGAGGGCTCCCAGCTTAATCAGGTACGCATTATTTTTATTTAAATTTTATTTATTGCTACTTGTCTATCTTCTTATCCGTATTGGTTTCGCTATTGATAGCCCTGAGTGGGGGATGGCTCTTGGCCTGGTAAAGTGGAACTCCGTAGGTGTGCAAGTGGCTGCGTTCCATATCGGAATTGTCGATTCAGTCAGTGACTCAACTCGCTGTAAACTCTGTGAATAACGAGAAATTAAAGGTTATGAATCATTGCTCAAACTTGAATAAAAAGAACACGTACTTACTGTCACGATTAAAATTATTGGTTATCACGTAAATAATAACCCATTTTCCATTGATGCGAGCAACACGGCGTGACAGTGAGAGGAAAGGAAGCTGCGGCGCAAGAGCTCTGTATGCCTGGCAAGCTGTAGGGGGGTTGCCTGCTGTCCTCTCGGACCACCAATTGGGAGATTTCCATACTACCTCGTTTGGGATTCGTGGAATTTTTTCCTTTGACGACCGAATTTTGTTATGTGATGAGTTCTCGAGTATCGATTGACCTAATTTTAATACATATAAAATTTGGTGTAGGTACTTAGGTAGACATTGATAGTTTATTTATTTTCCCTCCTACGTTCGTAGGCCTTCTACCGAATTATGAGTCATTGTGCGTCTGTCTACGCCTCAGCCTACCATGAAGGCTCTTCGTTATTCCGTAGTTGTG
>VOMN01065878.1:0-15406 GCA_014899125.1 Orchestia grillus | reverse complement strand
CGTACTCGTACAACACTTGGGTAATATACCATGGCTGATAGCATTTTATCGATCACAAATTGTTTCCACATTAGTCATTAGTAATAAACATTACAAAAATAGATGAAAAATGTACATGTACTTACAAACAGGCGATAATAGGTTTCAACTTCCGTATATGTCCATAATATAAAATCAGTATAATTTTTCTTCTTAATGACGGACATTTCGAGTGTGGTAGGAATCGGCACGGAATCGGCAATTTTCCCAGTATGCCAATTAATCAGCACATCACTAGTTTCAACCAATGAGCTTATCATTCATTTCTACATAACATTGAAATATGCTTGATGTGCAGCTGTCACCAAAATACCCTGACAAAAACCTTATCGTAACAGTAGTGCAAGTAAACCAACACATTATGAGAAACATTAAGCCACTCCTAGGTAAGCACTCATTTAAATGCACAATGTATTGGAACTTGAACTATGTAAACCACAAAAATAATTCAGAAGAATTAATCCTCTTTTACCACAGATACTCCAAAAAACAATGGATTTTCAACTGAAAACAGATAATCCAACTAACCAAGAGCACATTGTCCTTCAAAATACATAATTGTTTTTCTTATTATCCCAAATAAATATAAGATAGCAGGTGGGAAGTGACAATGGTCCATTCTGCAAAAATATGTAGAAGTCCAGAAAAGGAAAAACTTTAAAAAAAATATCACCAAATAACATAACATATGCTGATTTCCTTACCTCTAAGAAGAAATTAGAAAGAGTACCTACTGTATCACCCAAGTCTATCTAAACAAGGGTATCTACAATCAATTTTGAGCACGTGCAGCTCCTTAAGTGTGCTTCAGGCTGCTTGTGAACCTTGTAAGGTGCATCAAGTGCTCCAAGAAGGCTCAAGATATTTAGAAGTACCAACACTTTCTCCTCATGAGCTGTAGAAAATCCTTCACTCCTAGAAGACTTAATTCCCCCAAGGAAATTAAATTTGATTATATAACTAATTAATTTTAAGCACCCTTATTTACAAGAAATGTGATCCAAAGAATGCAACAAGATTGGACACTTTAGTACAAACTATAGAGACTGAGGAATTTGGAATCGCTGCACAAAGTGTTTCCCACACAGGATCCCCTGTACATAGAAACAGCAAGTTAAGAATGATGAAGAAGAGGTAGTAAGCAAGGTATGAAAATACAAGCAAAGTGGGTACAAAAGATAGAAGTTCCAAAGGCCTCTCTACAGCTGAAGTAGCCTAATAATCCCCCCTAAGCTTGCTCCCCTAAATCAAGGGGAACCCAATCCCATTTTGACACTTCTCCGTTTTTGGAGAAAATTGCAATATGCAAAGAATGAAACTCATAGCTTATTTCAATTATAGTTCTATTATCAGTTTACCCTTTATTATATTCACTGTAATAACAAAATTTGCCAACAACCCACCCGTCACTGAATCCATGGACGTGAAGAATGCGCATCTGCTTCACGATGGTGCTCTTGCCAGACTCTCCAGCCCCTGCAACATTCATAACAATGAATAGGCAGCTAGAAAGCATACATAAGATGGAGGTTACTTCTCACTAAAATTGGTAGTACATGATTGGGTCACTTTGTGCAATCTTTCACAAACAGGACCAAAGCATATTGTAATTAAATAACCATTCTGTCTAGGCAAGTTTCTTCCTACACAGAGCCATTATTTTGCATCTCTATACAATATATGGGTACTTCAATTTTTTCCAAGGATGTTTTGTGAAAAAGAACAGTCCTGTTCCATCCATAAATCAGTAACTTCCACAAATTGTCCTACCAAAAAATAATAAAGAAATGGCAAGTACAAGACAGCTGTGAGATTTGCCGTTGCATTTCACACATGAGCAAGCATAGTTCAGTTCAAAACACAAGTAAAGAACATGTTAAGTTTCCTTACGCCAAATTCTAGCCCCAATGCCATAAAGGGCATTAGCGCTGGTTCTTATACCCTGTTTTGGTAACATTAAGCATGACAGGTGATGATACATCAGCTCTGGATAGGATGCTAGTTTGTCATAGGCTTTACTCCAGCATCAGTTGGTAGCCATATTACACTTGGGGTCGAGTAGGAAATTTGGCACCAAATGGGCTCAAACTTGCAACCATTCAGAGCACAGTCAAGCATCTTTGCTGCCACCAGGTGCCCACAAACCCATAATGTACCAATATTGGCAAAAACAACTTTGTGCATGTTCACAAGTACTTTGACCATGGAGAATGACACGTCTCAAATATTGCACTTTCACAATGAGGTGCAGCAGCTCTTTAAATATTGTAGCTCATTTCATAAAAGAAGCTAAGACAAAGAAAAAGTCATGGTAGCACAAACTGCAAGCAGCACTTCCTATAGCAGAGGCTGCAAGCAGCACTTCCTATAGCAGAGGCTGCAAGCAGCACTTCTTATAGCAGAGGCTGCAAGCAGCACTTCTTATAGCAGAGGCTGCAAGCAGCACTTCTTATAGCAGAGGCTGCAAGCAGCACTTCTTATAGCAGAGGCTGCAAGCAGCACTTCTTATAGCAGAGGCTGCAAGCAGCACTTCTTATAGCCGAGGCTGCAAGCAGTACTTCTTATAGCAGAATCTGCAAGCAGCACTCCTTATAGCAGAATCTGCAAGCAGCACTCCTCATAGCAGAATCTGCAAGCAGCACTTCTTATAGCAGAGTCTGCAAGCAGCACTCCTTATAGCAGAATCTGCAAGCAGCCCTTCTTATAGCAGTCTGCAAGCAGCACTACTTATAGCAGAGTTTACAAGCAGCACTACTTATAGCAGAGTTTACAAGCAGCACTACTTATAGCAGAGTTTACAAGCAGCACTTCTTATAAACAAAGACTTATTCACTCTCTCATCCCCATTTTTGACATATTTGAGCTGACAGGGAAACTTTTTCAGAAGAGTAGGAAAAATACTGTTTAATCATGGATAGACTCAAAAAATTAGTTTTTTGTAAAATTTGACAACTTAATCCAAAGTGTTTGTGTCCTAGCTTTAAGAACTGTTTATCCATTTGAAAATTAAGAGCGTAAAGTAACAAATACAGTAGTACCTTGAGATACAAGCAGCCTGACACGAGTTTCTGAGATACTAGCCACAATTTGATCGAAGCTTGTGTTTGGTATGTGAGCACAATTTAGATACACAAGATGTTCTTTGGATGCTGCCAGTGATTGCTGCATGGGTCCAGCATAAGCTAAGACAATATCCATGCGTCACATGTGTAGCAAGACAACTCTCTAGCACTGTGCTCATTTCTATATCATTTTTAAACTATTTATATACCTTTGCTTGTGATTATCATGGGGCTAAATATAATAAGTGCAAATGGCAGGGGTGAGAATAAATTATGTTATTAGAAGTGAAAGAAATAATAAAAAATGTGAACATGGTGTGCGAGTGTTTGAACTGGCAATGCAGAATGACTATAGTACATCTACTATTCTTACCAGCTTTAAACAAATTCCTATAAAAAATAAAAAAAATTTCCATAAATTTGGATGGGTTCAGAATGTTTGTTTTTACAGGGATGGAATGTATCAAATCAATTTCAGTTATTTCAATGGGAAAAATTTGTTTGACTGCAAGTATATTGGCACAAGTTATAGAAAAATTTAATCCCGTACCTCAAGATCCTATTAAACGGATTTACTGGGTGGATTCAGGCATCATAAATAGGAGCATAAATAAGTCAAGCACTGGCAACATTTCCATCCCAGCATTTCATAAACTTTAATGAGATAATATAACTTCTAAGTTCCCATATTTACATCAGAAAAAATTGAAATTGCATTTGGTCACAGTAAAAGCTGTTATTAAATTCTAAATTTCAGCACAAGGTTGAGAAGAATTTGATATCCAACAGCTGAACTATAGTAAATGAATGACTTAGGCATTTCATAATATATCATCAAAAATATAAATTAACACCTACAATGTAGAAGATTTTAAAGAGAATTATCTATACAAAAAGCTGCATTAATCAATGAGCTTATTAACAAATTTGGAAGTTTCAACTGTGTATGCAACTAAAATCAAATTAATGAAAATTTAGGACAACTCCATTTTTTGCACCAACTTGTAAAGAATAGCTTCCAATGAAAAGACTAAGTATAAACCTAGGAATGATGAACTGAGTCTGACAAGCTCAGTTATATGAAATAAGCCTATGTGACAATTATTTTATGCGAAGTAAAATTTTAAAATTTTACAGTGAGCCCTCCTACTTTGCAGGAGTTATGTACATTGCAAACCCATCCACAAAGCACCTAATGATTTTCAGAGTATAACTGGATTATTTCAATAGAAATTTAAGGCACACTTATATACAGTACTAAATTTTGAGCATTATCTTTACATTTTAAATTGTTAAGCTAAAAACTGAAATTTTCAATAGATATCATGAATTTTTGTGAAACTAATGAGCTTTGGGTGGTCTTTAATCCCATGCAACAGCAAATTTTCCATGATATTATAAGGTTGTCGAAAAACTTTGCATTTTATTACTGACATTTTATTTAATACAGAAATCTAAACATTTACCTAATAAGGGCAATTACAAAAACAAATCAGTCAATGACACTATATTTTACGCATCACTCAACAAATTTTGCAGTTTGCACACATGTTTATTTTATTTGAGAAGAATCAAAATCAGAATTATCATGACAATTAGAAATATTTGTACAGATTACGTTCAATTTAGCAATACAGCATGAATGTGATGAAAAGTGAAATAAACTTCAATTTGATAAGATGTGTTGATAAAAAATCAATGCTCCAAGACAATCCCCCTGGAGCTCCCTTTGTCAGGAGACAGTAGCAGCACCCTTCCCATCTGCTCTCAAGTCAGCACTAAGGATGTGGGTCCACATTGCCTGAAGCTTCTTTGAAAACTGCTTTAAAAAAGGCTGTCTGCTGGTGTGAAGGTCTCCCACAATATGCTGGCAGTAGATAACTCCTTATGAGGGATGTTACTCAGAAATTGTTTTCCACAGTAACAAGAAAAAGAAGAAGACAATCACTATCGGTTGGTGACATAAGCAGCGTTTCTTTGTGCTGTTTGCAAATGAACTGCAGTTTTATTGCCAAATATAGACACAGTGAAAAAGAAAGACTAAATGATTTATACAGCAGTTGCACAAACATCTACTTATTGAGTACAATTGTGCATTTTACTAAGTGTTTCACCTTCCAAGATGTGTTTTTATATTTTTTAAAAGTACAATCAAATATAAATTCATCAACATCCCTGAGAAAAAATTTCCCATAAAATATACATTTGTCTGAAACTTGACATCCATTTATGAATTGAGCCAATTTCTAATCATGTATGTTACAACTAATTAGAAAGTGAAAATTAATTTTTTATCAAGATTTCATTAGTACAAGATTTGCATAAATGGAGGTGGTATTTGTACATGTACATTGAGCTTCCAGTGTGCCACTCTGAAGATGCTACCTTCCTCACAAAGTCACTGCCAGGATTCAGGCACACACCCACAACCCTGTAGCCACAAGTTGAGCACTCAGCTCTTAAGCCCATTTATAACTGCAATGTTGTAGAAAAAATAAAACTTCAATTATCATATTCTAAATTCAGAAATCCAATGGTTTTCAAATAAAAAAGTGGAAAACAAATTTAGATGACAAAATTTAAAGTGAAAAGTTGTAAATGCTACATAAAAATACCTTTTATTAGGATTTGAGATCATGATCCATTTCTAAGTACTAATCAAAAAGCTGAAGAAAAAATGAGGCACAAGAAATTTTGAGACATTCTAGCTCTTTGAGATGAGATGAATTTTATTTTCCATACATGCCTAATATCTTAGCACTATATAATTTTTTTTTGCAAGCCAAAAAATAAGTTTTACAAGAATACGAGACTTCAAGATAGCAAAAATTTCAACTCTCTATTCTCATTTTGTCCAACTTTGTAACATCTTTTTTATTATAGGCAAAACTTTTTCCAGTATAACTAAGCTAAAAAATTCAATAGAAAATAATTTCAATCAACTTTATTAAGAAACAGCAATGTCATCAATATTTAAATGAGCTGCACTTAAGATATTTTCAATTAAAAAACTAAGTTATTTATTTATATTTGAAGATCAGATTTTTTAGGACAAAATAAATATTAATATTTTCCAATAGCTTTTGCAATTGTAAATTTTATTGCTTTCTACAATTGATAGCAATTGACATTTTTTCTGGTATAAAAAATAAACTGTAGTCTGGATGGCACTCAATTGTTACATTGTTAATTTAAAGTTCAAATACAAAAATGATATTATCCAAGAATTTGATAAGTAAAAGAACAATTTTCTATCTCAGACAAAAGCACAGCACAGAAATTATCCCCCAGTGATTGAGTGATTACACACGTTGTGATGGATGAACAAGTAACTCACATCTTACATCTCATTTGGGCCACTGAATATGTGCAGTGTTACAAAGTTCTCACAAAGGTATGAAGTTCTGGCAATAAAAATGTCTTTAGTCATGAAGTGAAAAAAATAGAAACTTTGCATTAAGCAACTCTAATAAAAAATCAATAATTGAAGAAAACCCTTACATCTAAACTTTTCTTGCATCCACACTTCTTTTTCTATATTTTTTTTACATGTTCACTTAGATATAACTGATCCATTTCAATAAATTTACCTAAACTAAATGTCATAAGCAAACTCAATCTAGTCAACCAAAATGTGCTAGTTGCAACAAGATTATAAAGAAAATTACTCAATAATATGATAAAATTTGCCAACATACATAAATACAGCTAACAAAAACAGACATTTTTTTATTTCATAAATACACAACAATGTCTATCTACATTAGATACTAACAATGCAAGCAGACTCTTTAAAATTCAGTCACTGAAAAAAAAATGTCAAAAACCCAACAAATTTCCTAAATAAAATATTAAAATGTGTAAAAGCAACAATAGAAGTACAATAGCGTTCACTTGCAGCAAAGTTAATCAGACATCGAGCGCAACAAGGCTAGAAGCACTATGATGTAACGAAGAACATTAAGAAGTGCCAACAGCAACGCCAGTACACATCAGCTGATGTGAGAGTGCCACTGCTATCACCCATACGTCTTGCTAACTTTGACGGCATATAAAGCAAAGGTACCCAAAACACTTTTGATAGAATGTAAAATAGAAGCCATGAAACACTTATGCACTATGGTATAAAACACAACACATAATCACAAACTAGTTATTAGAGTAGTAAATGATAAGAAAAAGAGTAACACTAATCCAATATGGCCGAAGAGCAGACGATACGAACGAAGTTATTACCTAGTAATAATAATCTGTGCGTCGCCCGATATATCTGCTTATCTTGCTGGATTTGCTTCTGAATCTCCCTGTGTCTTTTTCTTCGTTCTCTTTTGGCGTTGACGTCCCCATCTGCCCCACCGCTTCCAAAACAACCCATATCATTGGTACACGTTTGTGGTAGCGGTGTGAGCCCCCCCTGCCTACTGCTTTCTTTTGCCCACCAATTGCCTATTTTTGCGGCTGGTGTCACGTGACCCAGGGAGTCTACATGTCACTCATGAGTTTGGAAGCCACCTCGGCCATGGATGCCGTAAGATGCTCCAGAAATCACTTGGTCTCACTTGCACACCGTCATTCTCAGTCATCTGTAGAACTCGCACTACTGGCTCCCATTCGCCCACTCACTCACAAAAGTCTTTTAAAAAGTCTATCTCTGACCTTGTAGATCATCAATTACTGAATAAAAAGGATAACATAGCAGAATTTATTCTTTCTGAATTACTAAATTGTAGTGGAAAATAATTTATTTCTGAAAATATTACTGTACGTTATGTACTTTACGATCAGTTAAAAAGGAAAAGGCATACTAAGAGTTTTTTCTGTTGATTCAAAATAACAAAAACACAAATTCATAACGAACTTCATGCAATTACACAATATATTATTGAGAACTATAGTAATACTGAAGAAATAAGGAAATGTTTAGTGTGGTGCCGGCCTATTTTATGAAT
This sequence comes from Orchestia grillus, assembly GCA_014899125.1. Classification (NCBI taxonomy): domain Eukaryota; kingdom Metazoa; phylum Arthropoda; class Malacostraca; order Amphipoda; family Talitridae; genus Orchestia; species Orchestia grillus. The sequence goes on along the minus strand of VOMN01065878.1, from coordinate 7,356 downwards.
AAGGATATAGCATTGGAACGGTCTGCGCAAACGAGCACTGCACTGAGGGTGGGACCAGCACCAGCTACAGTTGTGGCACTTTCAAAATACTACTGCTGGCACTCGTACAGAACTGTCGCTGTATAGTCCGCCACTGCTTCCCGCTCTCTCAAGCTGAAAGTTTAAGAATAAGCTGTTAAGGTACTAAAAAGACAACTCAAAAATACAAGAGATGGTGTTATATATGTATATGAATACTCTTAAAATTATGGGATTCGACATTGAAGATTATAATTATAATCGATAGCGGCACCAATATAGCTCAAGCTCATAAAAATCGAAAATAATAAGTCTTTTCTAATATCTCGTCATCCGATATTAATGTTAGTATAAATGAATACAATTCAATTTTAGTGCTCTTGAGTTCCTTTAAGAACTGAACAAAATATTATTATTAGTCGTTTGGAACCAAAATTTATTTTTGCCAGACGTTGCTGACAAAATGTTTATATATATTCGTACTACAGTGCCGATATATTGGTACGTGTAATAGGTTTTGAGGTAAAGTTTCTCAAGTAGACAAATTTCAAACCTCAATGCATAAAAATTCTAAAAAGTAAATTCTATATAAGCTGGTGTAGTTAGTGTGGCACTAATAATGTTGAATAAATTTTCAGCTCTTATCAGTATCTTACTAGATGTTCATAATAAACTAGGTTAGTTAGCCCCCAGCGTGAAAATACAAAATAATAAAAAACTGTTCAGGGTAAGACTTTATAAATAATTAGAACATCCTGCAAGCTCTATATGATACCTCAATGAACTCTAAAACACAGAGTTTATATGATACTAACTTAGTTTGATTTATTATTTAAAATAAATCTACCTAAAAAAGTTTAATAATCGAAACTTTACATTTGACACATTTTAAGCGCATTTAAAATTATAATATTATTAGAGGAACTAATGTCTGTTTTAATACCTTATACAAAACTGAAAAATGACATCTCCATATTAGACAAATGCCTGAATATAATCTTAACCCCAAATTAAGAAGGCGTTTATGTGCTAAAAAAATTACAAATTGTTTAATGGATCGTTGCAAAAAATATATAAATAAAAAAATTAATTTCAATCATTTTTATCTGTCATTTTAGTTGTGGAGTTCTAATCTAAATACAGACTCACTGTGCTGTTACCCTATCTAAGAAAATTATAAAATTAATTGAACTTTTAAATTTCGAGCAAAACTGCACGGACGCAGAAACTACCATTAGTGCACAACCAGTAATGTCAATTACCGCATAGGGCCGACCTGTAGTGGCCCTCAGAAGCTATCACGACTCTGTCACTCTAACATTTGAATTTTGTTTACGTTCAAGTGAATATAGCCCTGAGTGGTAGTTCTGAAATGTATTTACAGCAGGTTGCTCCTCTATTATACGCAGTGACCAACATGGACTACAGCCCGTGAGCACAAGTGACGGCGAGAGGGGATAACCAAGGCTTATAGCATCTTATCATTAATTAAATATTCTAAAATTAAATATTTTAGTGTAGAATTTTAGTCGACCAACTTCAACGATATGTCTTGTATAGTTTTACATTCATAGATATTGAAGGAATATTATTCGTTAGATATTTTCTAAATGATATTTTTCGCTAATGAAAGTGAGGTTGAGTGTGCGCAACCACGATGCATTTGTATTATCCGAATTGGCCACATGCCCCGTACAAATGGCGACGAAAACGAGTGGGTTGATCGGGAAAAATCAAAGCAACGGTGAATGAAATCGCACATGAATAGCATTGACAGGAAACGGATGACGTGGTCAAAATTTGTCATAGAATTTGAGTAGAATTTGGAAACGACACAATTGGCGACAGTGAGGTAAACAGCTCGTGGCCAACACGCGCAGCGGAGGTTGATGTGTCAGGATGTGAGGCATACGAGGGTCACACGTGAGAGAGAGAACACAGAAGAGAGGTGTAAAGAGCTGACTTTAGGGTGAACGGATCGAGGGGGGGCAACACAACCAGCGGGTCCGCACACAGGATGCGAGGGAGAGCAGCCACAGGACAAGGGTTAGGGTACGCAGGAAAAGATCGGTGATATGAAGAACCGTCCAACGTCATAATGCGAACTCTAGAGCCCCGCTGTGCTTAATTTGGCAGGAAAATTCTTTCCCAAAGTATGACCTGCATACATTGATTGGGAAGTTTTCGGCGGTTCTGCAACTCAAATGTCTGCTGTTGTCACACGACACTGTGAGTAGCTAAGTCCGTAGTCCTCAAAAGCAAAAAAAAAAGACGCAGAAACTTACTGCTAATTTGTATACATGGGAAACTGGATGACGCGATCGATGGGAATTTCTATCTCGTTTTACTGAGTAGCTAACAAACATCGCCTGGATTTGTCTTCGTCACTGAGTGCCTGAAGAACACGGACGAAGAAAGGAAGAACATCGGCGAGCGTAGCCTTCAAAGAAAGAAATAACAAGAAATAAATGAGCCATACTTCTCCATGTGAGTTCAGTATTTTACTGTCTTCAGATATTCATTTTTTAAATTTTTATTGAACCTGTTGACAGAATTTCGTGGTTCGTAGTACTTTCATTATGAACTCCATCTCCACACAAGAACGCATCCTGTGCCATGTAACGACATGTACAGTTGTGCCTTTATAAGGCAGCACGAGTCAACTTTTGAAACTACAGTTTCAATGCTATTAGAGCCTTTGGCTTGCAGTGGATGCACGTATCTACTGATCGAATGCTTGAACATTTTCGACTGTGGGTTCAACCTCGACTAAGAAGACTGTTCCTTTCACTGTCATAAAGCAGTACATTTTCACCCTCCGCCGTCGTGGTGTCGCTAGGCACGCGCTGAGGGATGTCCTCTCGGGAGCAGTAAAGGATAACGTTCACTTCTCCCAGCGAGACGCGCTAGGCGAGTTCCTCTTTTTGAATTTTCTTTGGCGATTGCCTCGAGACTGTTCGAAGAGACTCATCTCCGGAACTTCATCACATATTTTTACTTACTAATGATTGATGCTTTAATTCAACTTGTAACGTAAAGTTTTTAGTTATGCAACTCACAATATATGCAGAGAAACACGATCGTTGCTATAAAAAACATATATTGACACATCGTCAGTGAATGTCATCTGAAACGGTGCATTTCCCACCTAAATTTTGTTATGTAAATTACATTATGTATTTTACNTCTTTATACTCAGGGTTAGATTCCCTACCAATAAACCAATTTCTACAATATATGCATGTCTATCATGGACGTGATAGTGAGGAAATGATTTCGGTCAGAGGAAGATAGTGTACAGGAAACACGTGCCCATTCACATGACACATTTACACCCGTTAAACGAATGTCCTGGGTTAGGAAACGTTAAGTTATGCACGCCTCCTATTGAAACATTTTGATTTGGTAAATCAGAGTTAAAGTCATTGTCATGTAGTTATGAAGTGCTCCCCATGGGGGAAAAAGTGAAGCCCCGCATTTTTCACTGCACTCGAGCACTGTAAAATTGAATATGATGAATTCAAAACCTAACATGTCGCTGGTACGTCAACTAAATTAAAATAAAGCTTTTATTTTATTTTCAATAGCCCGAGATTACACGAGCTGAGCCGGGGACAGTTCCACGCTGCACCCAGTGACGAGTTTAGCACATGACAGAGGGGGGCAGTTCAGACCGCGTCTCTGGGCCCGTTGAGTGGTCCACGGGGCCTCTGGCGGTTGCGTCTGAACGGCCGTCACCTACGCTTACCTCTGTAGCGACCTAAATATTTTTGCGCTCAAGCTGTATTTTGCTTTATACGAAAAACTAGCAGCAGCCTGATGTACATATTTACTGTATATAATATGACAGCACTTACCTTGTAATAATAGTACTTTCGTTATAAACGGGACCGTATGAGCAATTTGTTCGACAAGGAAGTATAGATCTCTGTTTTAAGGACAACGTAAGGAAAATTTCAATACGAGGAATGAATTCGTTCAAATTAGTCAAAGAGCTTATGTTTTTATACTTTAAATTCATCTGTTTCCAAACCTGGATAGTCAATGTGAAAGGTAGTTCTCGATAACAATGCTAAGTTTTAGAAAATATCTACACATTACTCGTATTCGTAACTAGTCCTGACTGAAATTTTCCCGTTAGACGCCCTCAAAATGTCTTAAACTTATAAAATCTATATCAAAAACTTTCTTGTATTAGGATCCCTTATATCAATAAGTGATGCACATTAGATCGTTAGTCTTTGAACAATATTCTTTAAACGTGCCTGGTTTTTATTTGGAGTACCTTAGAGAACAATGAGTTGTCAGTTCATGGTGCTTTTTTTTGGGAACTCGTCGACTTATCAAGCACCGCCTCTGTGTATCATATCATCCCAAGCAGAGCACCGGCTGTGAAAGAGCTGAGTTCTAGCAGCTGGGCCAAGAGCGATGACTCAATTTCATCGATGAAGTCACAATAATTATTAGCTTTCGTTGTTGCAGGTAACATCTCATGATTTCAATGAGAAAAGGCCAAGCCTAGTCCTATTCGTAGGTCCTATATAATAACGTGAATGTTTTTTAGCAAATCCATTAAAAAACATAAGTTCGGTCAATTTTTTAAAATTTGAAAATAGCATTGTTCAGATTTTAGGCATCAGAGGCGAAAAACGCTTTTGAATCAGGGGAGCTGAGGAGGGGAAACAGTATAACGAGATGAACCGCACGACAATCAAAACGCTTGGAGGAAATCTACATTTCATTCAAATGAGGCGTGAGGAACTGAGTGATGCATTTCGTAGTCGTGCAACGGAAAACCAACGTTTGGTAGAGACGCACGGCGAGCGCAGAAACGGAGGAAGCAGCAGTCTGTCAGCGCTGGCAGCAGCCGCAGCGGCGCGGTGGCAGCAAACGTGGGAATGTGCACGACAGGCTGCGGCGGGGGCGGGAGTGTGGGGGGATGCCGCTGTTCACTTCGTCTCACTTCATGCTAAGGATGCTGGAAAAAGACGTGCAAGTCTTTTCACAGTAACGTAGATGCAGTTCTAACCCTACTTTCGAAAGTATCAAGAGTGATGTTTGGAAACACGCTGACACATTTCACAGTTTGCCGTAAGCTTCCGTTGCCGACAGCGGCGAAAGTTTTCTAGTGACTCAAAGCTTTAGTTTGAAAACTCATGTCCAGATCTAATTTTAAACAAGCAAATGGCGTCAAGAGGTGGCTCTGCAAATCAGATCTGAAAATTCGGCCTGATTGCACTGCATTCAAGTATTATAAAATTCCTTCATTATAATTTCGAATATTCCTGTTGTTTCGTAGTTTTGAAGACAACATTTCATTTCTCATGAAATGTATGAACAGTTTTTAAGAACTAAATGAGCTTGGAATTTATTAACTAAAGCTCTTGCACAAATACTTAGCGTACTGTAAAATAACTGTTCAACTTCAGTGTCGTTAAAAAACGCATGTGTTCAACTGAAAGTAATTTCCCAAGAGACTAGCGAAACATCGTCACCGACACGGCACCGTGAAGCGTGGTCTAGTATACATCATAGATGGAGTTCATTATGCACGGACGCCCGTTCATGCCCTCGGAAACAGAGACTTTCAACGAAGCTACATTCTTTAATTACTTCTTGAGCAGTGGAATGTGATGGTAAATTGTATTTTCTGAAGGTACTGTTCTCACCGCTGATCACATTCTGCTACTGGAGAAGGAAGTCTATTCTGACTTCTGGAATATGAGGGCAGAAGGCAAGAGAGGAACGCCGTCAGCTTGCAAGTAGCAATTGAAAATATTATTTGATCTTAAAAATATTTTCATGAAATTCCTAGAAAAGTACGTCACTAGGAGCTTAAGATAACAGAAGAAAGCACCAACACAAAATTCGTAAGCTTTTGGACTGTCACATCGAAAAGCCTGTAGAATTTTCCTGGGTAAAAAGAAATCTACTTTCGCTCTGTCGTCATTCGTACTCCCGTTCAAGTCGGTGCTGTCAAGGAAGGCATCACATGAGGTGAGTGTCGTAAAACTCATGTGCTTTATCCGTAAGTGGGTGGAGCGATCAATGTGAAAAAGCGGCAGAAGGACTACTTTTTACTAACTCACGTATTTAAAAGCTGTAGTTTCTGCATAAGGTGGTTGACGTTGTCTTCCAATAATGGAACAAATAGATTTTACTGTAACAGCGCAGAGCTGATAGGCAAATATTAACTCATCATTACTCAATCGTTCCTGACACAGTTTCCTAAAAGAGCACTGCTTCTATTTCATCATTCCTTCAGGAACTCTTCTTCTAACATTAAAAAATGGAGCAGCAATGTTTGAAAGCTGGAAAAATCTTGTGTGGTTTGCTAGGTTTTCGACCCCCAGAGGCCGAGTTGCGGCGAGCGGCGGTGTTGCCAGCGCGCGCTCCATTCATTTGGGCATAGCGGGCACGCGCCGTGCAGGGACCGCCATATGTCGACCAGCTGCCGGCGTGCACGCGATACACATACAACGTGCCTATGTTACGTGCTACACGTACACGGCCCTGCTCCACCCAGTGCACACGGACGTGCTTCGCGCACACTGCAGCTGTACATGTGCACTACAACACATGAGCGCCGAGAAAGTGAAAACGCATCCGCTGCTTCCGTCAAAAATGTGGACTTTTGTTAACTCGTATGCTCGATTTAATTTAAATTTCAAGGAAATTTGTTCGTTTTCAAAATTTGAAAGAAAGTACCTTCTAAATTTATTTCCCCTTTCAATATTTTGTGTGATATTAAAAAAAAATAATTTGTAGTTAGAAATTGTAAGGATCTCTACAATTTGGAGATGAATTAATACAAACGGTAGAAGTTATGGACGTGACTCGAGGTCGATCGATAAGCAAAGAGGTGCGGTGGCCGGGCAGACGGAAGCCACACGAGGGCAGAGCGACAGGGGCGTGAGACCAGGCTACACGTCGTGATGAGGGTGAGAGGGAAGCTCAGGCGAATTTACCCCGAGTTTACAGAGTAAGAAATTCTAAGACAAGGATGGTTCCGCCTTCTAGAGTCCTTCAAATGAGAGGATTTTCTAAAATTTCAATTAGACTAGAATATCTCTACATGAGTGAGAATGAGCAACGTATGAATAATCAGTTAAATATCTGCAGCTCAGATGAAGTTTTAAAATCGGTACAAGAGTTGAAGTTTCCAGAAAAAAAGTGTGAAAACAAGGTCACAAATAGGCCTGACGGCCCTGACGTTAAAATTAAGGTACACTATTTCGTATAGATATAAGAAAACAAAGAAGGAAATTGTATAATAATATCTCAATTAATGGCCTAAATTAGCTTCACACTTAATCGATGAGTAACACTTTTTATTTG
>VOMN01065869.1:0-44021 GCA_014899125.1 Orchestia grillus | reverse complement strand
TATATGTCAAAATTCGAGAATTTTCACCCAGACTCCCTCCTTAAGTGTTAAGTCGAGGTTGTATTATGATTACAAGTGTGTTTTTTGTTTACAATACTAAATAACCATGTGGCGTATGGTTGAACTGAACTGTAATAATGTATATTTGTACGTTTAAGTAATTTTTTCTTTATGACCTGCTTCTCACGGGAAAATTAATTGCAGATTATGTTCGAACATATGTTAACTTGAAAAAATTGTTGAAAGAATAACCAACTTTCTTTCCCGATTTTCTTTCTTCCCATTTCTTTAATTTCTCTACGAACGATTGTCAAATATGCCGAATACTCTCTTTTGTTTCTAAAGTAGTTCAGTAGAACTGCTAGTGAACATATTCAAATTCGTTTTTAAAGTATAAAATCAAGTATCGGACGAGCTTCTTCATCTTAGTCTCTCGATTCTACTCACTAGACGTCAGATAGACTGGGTTAATCTCTTGAAGGATAAAGAACATCGATCTATATGTTATCGGGGGCAACCAGTTACGCATATTGTTCCTCTTTTACAGTCTACTGAAGAGGAGCGGTGTCTAGCTCGAAAGCTCTAGAGAAAGAAAACTTTGAAAATTGAAACTTACATGTTTTTACCTGCCTTTATTTTACAGTTACGCAATACGTTGTATCGGAAAATATTCGTGTAGATATGAATTATTTTGCGAATGAATTATTTTTCATTACTTTTTGATATCGTTCAAGCTTAGCCGTATAATCCTCCCAGGACCATCGTCTGAAATCGAAATTGAGAGCTGATACGTTGATGACGGTCGAGATTGGCCGTACTTGTCAAACCTGCAGGTGACAATGACCGAAATACCCGCGAGGTGTGTGGAGGAAGATTTTGTGCATATTGTGACTTCGAGTTTCTGGGGACTGACGAAATTATTGTTTTCCTTCAGTAATGACCGTTTAAGGAAACGGGCTTCTCGTACCATTGGTCTGTTCGTCTTCAAAACTTAGTAGTGTGAGAAACGTTTCGTGTGTTTTAAATGCTTGCTGCCACGAGCAAAATACGTTTCGTGCGAATATGACGTTCAAACTTCAGGATACAGGCTGAGATTTTTATTCAGACTGTTTTTAATTGGAACGAAATCTAATTGTAACATGAATTTGGATACCTCGAATTCATAAAGGTGCATTTGCTGAAGGAGATTCTTGTACAAGCAAAAAATTTTGAAGACTACTAACAAAATTCCTAATTTTGGGAGCTAAACTCTTTTGATTTTACCTTGAATAAGTTGCTTAATTAGACACGCCTAAATCGTTTCAATTAGGCGCGTTACCTGGATGACGTTGTTGTTATTTCTGGATTTCTGTGGAATTCGAACCTGCTCACAGTTTTGTATGACATACTAAGCGCGTATAAAGAAATCAATGTAATAAAAGGTACTAAATGTACTTATCAGAAACGTAAATCCTGTAAAAGATAGAGCTGAATTTATTTCTTCAGTAAGAAGTGGGAGTAAACCAGGGAGCGATATGTACTGGCCCTTGGTTATGCTTCCGTTGTCGCTTATAAAAGCCACTGAGGGCGCTCGACCATTGCTGTAAGATTGATAGACGCTCCTAATCAAAAATATTTCCGTGTAGACGTTGTGTTGAAATACGGGCTGTGAACCTGAAGTGTAGCCGCTTGCGTGGTGCACTTCACACTTGACAATTTCCTCGTTCATTCTCTCATACGCGCAGTTTTTTGTAGCGACGACAGACAGGGAAGCTAGCAGCTGTGTCGAGCGCGTGGCGGGACGCGTCTACACTCTACAGCTGCGGGCTGGAGTACAGGGCACACCTCTGCTGCCTTGCTTGCTTGTTGCCGAACTCCTTGTTCGCATGATCTCCGACCCCTCTCTGTCATTCCGGCCACGCTTTCTAGGATGCGTTTTGGGCAATTGCAGCAGCGCAGATAAAACAGTTCCATTCAAAGCAGCCATCGTTCCTGGTTTTGTGGTTATCGATGTACCATTTGTGGATGGATACCTTTTCTTCATTTTTCCAAGTGGGCCATCGCTGTCTGATGATGTGAGTGTTTGTTGCTAGCTTCGTACGGTGCGCTTGGGTAATGTTAGTTTAGTTTGCGCTCTGAATATTTGATGAACAATTACAATTTTCCGTTGATTTTGGTGTAACGGAAAATCGCCGCCCCCTTAATAACAATGTGGGTCTTTTCTTGTAAATTTATGCGACTAATTTGAGCGTCTCATTTAGCAGTTCTCTCACTTGCACGTTTAATTGAGTCTATGATTTGCTACGGTTATCCTTATTCTAAATTTAATCATTTATTCAATTAGATTTTGTGCAATTACTAGATGACTGTCGTAACAAGCCTCCACACTAAAGACTACCGAGCCAACCAGTCCAGGAAATGAACCCATCGACCCGTGATGACCAGTCACAGCGCTCGGCGAGATGCCCATGAATGAGACGAGCCCTACAGGACTTGGGTGGGCCTTGTTGCTGGTTGGACCTCCGAAATCCGGCATCTTCACGACCTGATCCTTTCCGGACCTCGGAAAATTCCGTAATGTTGTCAGCAATTGCATTTCCTCTATTTTTCTCCATTTCGACAATATCGGCATCCTTTGAGCTTAAACAAAATCATGCCGGATTAGAGGAGCGACCAAACGGTCCTGTAGTAGTAAGGTTCATCGTATCTAAACCGTGCTGCTTGCAATTCCTGTTTCGGGCTCGCCTGCTGATCACTTCTGAGTTCTGACGCAAACCGTGGAGTTCGTCTGATTGTTTCGTTTGCGTCACCGAGAGCAGTGCGCCTCCACGCAGGCTCAGCCGCTCTGTGTGTGCATCGCTGAGGCTCGCTTCGTGGCCGCCACTCTGTAGAATAGAATAGGAAATGGAACCCGGAACGAGTGGTTCATTACTGCCTAACTCCTATGCCGTCCGACAACGAAATGAACGGTTCAGGATTACATCACGTCGTACCTCACCATCGGTACACTGTCATGTGACGACTGAAATCGAGAACATACGTTGACCCGAACATTTTTATCACCATGTACGCATTTTAGAAACGAACTCGTGTAGCACGCTACAAACGCAACCGCCCTGCCCGGGTCAGCTGTTGTGCAGCGACGCAGTCTAACTTCTTTGTCGGATCATTTGATAATTATCTTCAATTTTGGTTACCTAAGTATTTTTATCGATTATTTTCCAAATGTATCTATAGGTCAGCGAAGAAGTTAGACTGGATATATACATTTGCCTCCCACATTCAGCACTAGATCCTTCCGGAAAAAGAACATCTCTGTCCTCTCATTTGCTACTTATGCGGTGCTACTTAGCTTTATTTGCTTCTTATGACACAAAATTTTTAGTGCAGTGTGGTGCTTGCTCTAATTGATACCGCTCTATGTGGGGGTCTAGAGTTAAGCGTTTTTTCACTGGAACCGATCTAGCGTTCTATGCAGGGGACGAATGTACTCGCTCTTCGCTTGTGCATTTTGAATTCATTGAATGCTATCTGATGCTCCATCGAATGACAAAGGCGGGTGCAGTAGTTTTAATGTTCTTGATGCCTACATGTAGTGGCTGAGGTAGCTCCTTCGAACGCAACGAGTTCCGCATCTATTGAATGAGGTCTGTGGATGTATTCAGAAGTTTCTTATTTCACGTTGGGTGCTCTTTGTGTGAGAACTTGCGTTGGTGTTTATTTGTGTGACGCATCTTTCTTTCTTTGTACGACAGCACGGGATATTTTATCGTTTTTCATGTTACAAAGGATAAGTGGCTGAATGTTTCTTCTAATACCGGTCGTGAATTTACAGTGTATGTTCACAATAATGGTGAATACCAGCCCCTTCGTCATTGTAGGTAAATGTGCTTATCCTCAGTTGCGAATCGATATCGGCGATAATTTTTGCATTCATCCATCTGTATTCTGTAGTTTCGATCACGCGAATACGTGGTAATGGCTTGAAAATGTTATTCTGTCTGCATAGGCCACATTAACCCTTCCAACCTGGAATTTTTTATCAACAAGGGTAGACTGGTTCACATAAAGCACCTACAGAGTTAAAAAGATTAAGGTACTTATGGTGTGCTCAATTTTATCGTCAATATGTTTAAACTACAATTTCTTCAGCAGACGGTTATTTTGGGGCCGATCATTCATACCTTGTTTGCCATAAGCGAGCGAACTGGTGAGCATATTGCAAGCCCGCGTCCCCTCGGGGGAATAAACCCAAGAAGGATTGTCCTTCATCGCATCTTGGGGACTTGGCGACCTTCGGGGATAGGTAGAATTTCCGAGCTATGCTGACAACTTAAGCATGAAAATTTGTAATCTTTAGTCGAATCTGAAAGTGAGTTACGAACTTGACACTTGATCTGTGTGTGCCTGTTAGTCACATAAAATGTGGCAATGGTGTTTGGGACTGCTAATTCAAGTATGCCTTGAGCGCGTGAGGTCTACTGAGGGAGAAACAGTTCAGGACTCCCTTCGTCTGAGTCGGACTTGGGCATATTTTCTTAGTCCCAGTGAGGAGATTTGTGTAGCTGTTCTGCAAACCTGACGTGAAGCCTTTAATGTTGACCGTTTTGGAGACAATGGAACGCAGCGGTTGCGTAAGGGAAAAACGTAGTTGTGGTCCAACTTCTTGAGGTATATAATGTCAGATCCTTGTTGCGTTACAGCCCTGTAGTAGGTTCTTTGTTCTAAGATACGCGTTTTCAGTTTTGATTTTTGGGTATTTTTTATTGTTTAGAACTTTTTCATTGACTTCTTCATATCTTAGTTCAATTCATATTATGATTTTATATTGATGTCATGATATTGTAACCGGTAAATATTATAAATTCCGAGGGTAGAAGTGGCAAACCAGCAGAAATTGTATGTTTTATCCCTGCTTGAGAATATTCATTCTCGTTACCCTACTGGGCGAGTCACTCTTACCTTCAACTGTCGTGAGTACGGCATCTTGAGCTGGATTCACGCCTGAGCGGTTGGTAAAATTTCCATTCGAGTCTTGATCATCGACTTGAAATGAGGGCTGGGACTTTAATGCAGCTTTCAAATTCTCTTTAGTGATTCTGAACATGGTAACTTCTCTCGAGACATGTCAGCAACCCGTGGTAAAGAGTACAGTGAAAATCGTCGAATATGCGCGCTGTAGTAAAGCACGGTGAACGGATGAGAAAGAGCAGTGAAGATTTAAAGACAAGAGTGAAGACTTAAAGATAACTGTGAAAATCGTCGAATATGAGCGCTGTAGTAAATCACGGTGAACGGATGAGAAAGAGCAGTGAAGGCTCAAGATAACTGTGAAAATAGTCGCTCGTGAGCACCGTAGTGAAGCATGGTGAGCGGATGCCAAGAGCGTGGCCGCTTGCCTGCGCGGACGACCAGGTGTGCTAGAGAACTCGAGTTTATTTCGAGGACTTGAATTGCTTGCGTTGTTAACTTGGGAATTTGAATTTTCTCCCGCGTACTGTAGCCATCCATGCGGGTTCACCTCTAACAAACATATTGATAGTCTTCCGTCGGTTGAGCAATTGCAGTGCGTAAACGCGTATCTATTCCCGGTTCATTTGTGCCTCACCTTGGCTCACTTCTCCAGAAGTCTTCATATCTTGTTCATAATCAACAAGTTTTAGCGTCTGCGTACACAGAGTGAACCGTGTGAAAATTGCACATTTCTCAGGAGCTCAGGTTGAAAAGGAACGTGTCCGCTTGGCGTGTGTTCAGAAACGGAAGTATACCAGAAATTTCTGTGTAGTTAGCAACAGCGGTGTGAGGCCGGGGGTTGCCGTGTGTAGCGCGCTCCCACCCCTAGCCCCGCTTCATGTGGGGGGTCGATAACCTTGCGGGAGACCGACCCTTCCTTTGGTCCTGTTCCTCCCGCTATTTCTTCTGTTTCGGGGTGTGCTGCTTGCGTTTACTTCACGTATTTCGTGTCATTTCACGTACTTTGTATCTTTCCTCGTACTTCGTATCTTTTCACGTACTTTGTATCTTTCCTCGTACTTCGTATCTTTTCACGTACTTCGTATCTTTCCACGTACTTCGTATCCTCTCACGTACTTCGTATCTTTCCATAAATTTCGCTAGGTTCACGCACCTCGCATTTGCTTCACGCGTTTCGCAACACAGAGCCATCCTTTTTGAGGTGCCTCGTTTGCATTCCTGCTCTTAGGTTTGCCTTAGGATTTTGTTGCCTCTTAAGTTTTGGCGAGTCGGTTTTGTTCTCATTGGTACGATTGTAGTCCATTTTATTGCACTTTTTCTAACACCCTCTTGTGCTATTACTGTCGCTCACTTCTTTCATTCTATCTGTCTATTCTTCTTTCATAACGCTCTTTTTTCCTGTATAATTTTACGATGTGTGTAATATTATTTATTATTATATTGTAGTTGTCGTCGTTTTTTCCTGTAATAACAATGCACCGAGATTTGTGATAAAAATATCACTAATAAAACTACTAATGATTAGCACATATTAAAACAAAGCGGGAACGATTCTAATAATTTACTCGTTTTCACCGTGATTTGTTTCATAGAAGGGATTTTAAAGCTCGTTTTGAGGTCACGATTGAAGATTATTCAGTTTCATGCTCCCAAACAGCTGAGAAGTGTGAGGGTCCGTGCACCACACCTGGTTTGTACATTGTCAGCGCCTCACTGTGGGTAAGCCTTCTAGGCTCCAATCTTTCGCGCCCACTTTGCTTCTTTCGATGTTTATACTTTATTGCTTTTTTTACGCCTTTTCTTTCTGTTGATTTTTAATTTTTGGTGTCTATGCGCAAGGGATCCTGTTTGGGAACACACCTTTTGAATACATTCCCCGTCCTCCACGGCCCATACTGAATGGTCCTTTTTTGTTCTCTTTAGATCCAATTTCCTGTAAATAGGGAGCTTTGAATTGTCAGGTGTGCACTCTCTGGCTATTTAGCTCCTGCAAATAAGCGTCGTAAACTTTGAATATAAAGCTATTATATTCTGGGACATTTTCACAAATTGCTCTTTCGATTTTGAAATTTCTATACGGTAAGATTCAAGTACAGTACAATAATGTTGTACGGCATGAAAAACCGTTGAAAGAACGAAAAAAAATGAATAGGCACACAGGCATAAAGTTTCTCTGCCGTCTTCTTTTACTGACTATGAACTGTAAAGAATGTCTAAAATTGGAACTCGAAAGTTATCCCTGCATGTTCAGTGTTGGCGTCCTCGACACAACGCGGGTAGCAGCAGGTCAGCGTTGAGCTAGTGACCATCTCACATCCACTCCTAAATCATGAGCGGATTGTGAATGGTTCAACAACGGCCGGTATACAAAGTCCTTGAATTACTCGACCTAGAGTTCTAACATTTCCAGGCTGCATTCAGCCGTGGAACAGTTGAAATGCTCAGACAAAAGAAAGGCATTCCGGCAAGTATTTTTAGTTACGGAACGGAGTTTACATAGAAATCGTTCATACGAAGCAATGCTTCTTTGATACAGCAACTGGGACAGACTTCCTTGCTGTAGAGCGTCGCTTGATATGATTTAGTGTATCGCAACCTCAATCTGGGAACGGAGCAGCCATTGCAACAGGTGCTTCTGGGTTAGCAGGCCGGTGATGAATGAAATTGGCGCCGGTCCACCCTCTCAGATCACGCTCAGTTTCTGCACTGCCTTATCTTGCGCTCCGAGTTTCCGGAGCTGCAAAAATATCATCCCTGTTTTTAGTGGTGTAAGCGTTACACTTGTACTCTCGAGCACGGTAGCTTCTACTTGATCGTTGAGCTGGCTTTTAGCCTCAGGCACCTGATGGTGTCACGTGATATACGTCCCTCGATGAGCTTAATTGGGCTTCACCCCAACGCAATGTGTAACCATAACCGTGAAAGTTATGCCGGAAAATTGTGATGACGCTCGTAATAATTGTGTAATTATATATATCTACTTAGTGTGGCGGAATCGAGTTAGGCGTTTGATTTTTGTTTTATGAAGGAAGTTTGTTCTGTAGTGCACAGTGACATGTTCAAGATTGGAGTACTTCTCGGAGTCCAATTTAATGCCAATTTTTGTGTGAAATTCTGTCGGTACATTACGAAATTTTTCATTACATAAATGGTTATTCTAACAACAAAACACTTCTCTGAAAATATTGTGAAGTAAATAAATGCTTGTGTTGAGTACTTTTCATTAATATAATGATATTTAATGATACGAGACTTGAGGTTTTCGTTTCAGAGCGTGTTAACTCCTAATGGGCGCGATCNAATCCAGTTCGTCGAGGTTAATGGGTTGAAGAGTACTGCTCCGTTGGTGTGCCACTGTACGTGTAAGCTCCTACTTAACATACCGTACTGGACCACATGAGGGAGCCCACAATTGTATCAGACTTAACACACGGTTGTCAGAAATAGTTAGTTAGGAATTTGCTGGGAAACGTCCAAAACTTGTGACAACTTCTGTGGGTGGATATCTATTGCAAGCGAGTATGAAGAGCCGTACAGAAAAATAATTCTAGCTTCAGAACCATGATTTTTTGGGTCTTGGCTCCAGCTACGACTCCAGCACCTCTTTTTTATTTTGGGCCAAAATCATTAATTGGGTACTGCCTAAAGCTTTTGGCTCCGGCATCACATCCCTGGTCTTACGACCAATCTTTATTAGTGTTGGAGTAGACGCGATGCTCGCTGCGGTCTGCGCCCAACGACTCGAGGCATTGTAGCTCAGGCCTGGGAGGCTCCGCAACTTATGATTTCTGGTAGATGTTTGGTGCTGTCGCTTTTGAGAGGGTCGATGGTTTCATAGCCCTTTGTTTCTCCTTTTATTTAAAGTTATCGTTTTGGTTTCTATGATGAGTTCGTGAATAGATTGCAACAACAATTTTCTCGCTAGAGCTTTTGTAAGTTTACAGAAAAGTTATTTTATTTATTCATTCTCATAGCGTGCAAGTGAAAGAAAAATGTTTGCAAAAGTATTAATATTAGTGAGCAAAATATTTCAGTGAGTGACGGGAATGTTTATTAAGCATGGTTTCCAAGGACCCGCGGGAAATTTGAAGCAAACTTTTCAATTATGCAAGCCAGCTTCTGCTCTGCAGTGTGGAATAGGTTTGTCGTCGAGTGACTGCTCCGTATGTTGAGTGGAAACTCTGCTGTACCTCGTAACTTTACAATACCACTAAATTTATGAGGCAATTACCTATATTAATTGCTCATTCTTCAAATGCATTTTCATCCGCAAGGAATTGAATTTTTAAACAAAATCGGCCAAAATTTGGCAATGCGAGGAACGTGCCGAGTGGTATATTCTTGGGCTGCTACCGAACTCCTTTTCTAAATTGGCATTACTGTAACATCTCTAAATTTATTCTAAATTTAACAAGCTAAACTCAAACGTTGTGAATATCCGAGTCCAGATATTGTAATTATCGTTTGTAATGCGGGGGTGACGTTTGTACTGAGGTGACAGCGTCACAGCCAGAGACCAGGGTTCCCCTACCTCAAGTTACGGAATGTCCCATCGTCCCAGCCTGGCAGGCCACACTGCAGACCCTCTACGTTCGTAGGAGTGGCGGGACTTCGTGCTCGCTGCGAAGCCTCGAATGCGCGGGGTGAATCATCGTACTGTGTTACTGAGATCGTCGCCGTGGACTATAGAATGAATCTATGGAGCGCTATCTCGCGACTGCTCCGATGTGCAGATTGCTTTACATGAACCACGTTCTCTCTATTCCAATGTGGTGTTAGGTCCACGCTCTCCAGTGGGATCTGTACAGCATCGTGGGCGCTCGCTCGGCTGGCTCGAGTTAGAAGACGCTGCGTTTCTTTGGCCGAATTGATATTTGGCGCATACGACTCCACCTAAACTATTCACACAAACTTCAAGAAATCTTGCGAAGATGTTTCACTTGATTCATAAATGGAAACATTTCGCAAAGTTTGTTTACTCTAAATTTATCCCGGACGCGGTTTTTCGTAATTGTGTCAGGGTAGGAATAGTCGCGGTCAGGTTCAAGTGTGTATGAGATTACCTTGGATACCTTGAAGATGTTTGGGCCTTCACGCCCAGGCCACACTGGGGTACCGCCGTTTTGTGTGCATGGTGTGCCTTCGCATATCCGCGAGCTGTTGAACGGGACCGTTTCCCTCTACCGTTTGATGACAGTGAGGCAAGGGAGGCCTAGACAAGTAGAGAAAAATAAACTTCCTAGTACCTCGGTAGCAATCTCTATAGGGTTTAAAGCCCGATCAGATAAACACTTTAAACCTAAAAAAAGACCTCATTAATAAGTGAACGAAATATTGCGTCAACGGTCTCTAATATTTTATGCGTTAGTGTTAATAATCGCTCTAGGTTGAACAAAAAAATTTAAAACCAAAGTTGATGATTTTTAATGTCCTTCAGGGATGCCAGTGATCCAACCTTATAGCATTAACTTTGCTCGTTCATGAACGCCGTACCACAGGTCCCCAAGACGGTCGTGCTCACCACCTGCAATTGGGATGCTTTTTTCTTTTATTACAAGCTACAATTAGTAGTTGGAATCTACCCCCGGCTGGGCTGTGCTGGCTCGTGTCCTGGCTTAACCGGCCCAACTATCCTGGCAGGAGGGGCTACACTTAGCGTGCTGGGAGTAACTAGCTGCAGCCTTATGCCTCTATGGAATAGTGACGCGTTCAGCTTTTTATGAAGACCAGCAGCATCATCATGAAAGGGGATTTGGAAATTCATATACATAGATGGTAAAGGATTAATCGATGGGGCTGCACTTCTGGAGAAGCGACTAGGAGCCGCAGCCTTCCCATCTACCCTATTTAATCGGGTGATTTTCAAATAGGTCCGCTGATCGACAGCTATGATAATTCTTCTCTATAAATAATGTTGAATTGATCAAAATTAGACATCACGTATCTTAATTTCTATTTAGGGTTGATTGGGTATGACATGATTTTCATGCAAGAATCGAGAAAAAGGTGCAACAACGATAAACATCATTCATTTGTCGTCTTAAAACTGCATGTGTATCTCCTGGCTCGCTGAGTCATGAGAACTACTGGGAATATCCACTCGTACCACTACCTGCTGCTGCTGCTGCCTCACTTTCTCCTGCCCGTGTTGGTGAAGTGGCCTGATGGTGGAGGGCCCCCCACCAGCTGCCCGCGTTTTCAGAGGCTGTACATCATTGACTGATGATGCGCCTGATAACGACTACGTTAAGACACCGTGGACCGCTACAGTGCGCTGTTGCCACTCTCACAGCCCCCGAACCCTTGAACTCGGGAGCATCTAAAGCAGCGCTTCCCGAATGGGAGCATTCTGCCCCACTGCGGCCATGTTCAGGTCGTCAAGGGCCACTCAAGCTCGCGTATTATCTGTAAAATTAGGCGTTGTGTTGTTTTCGTTGAGTTAAAATCCTGTTTTATTTGTTGTTCCTTGGGTTTTATGCATGAAAATCCACTCTTAGCATAGTAGATTTTTCCGCGGCAGTGACAAGCAAAATATTTTCACGTTTCTCGATTCTTGCATCATGCATACCGTTCGCTTACGACGGAGGTGTCTTCAGGGCCTTGAAAATAAGAAGCTTTGGAAGCGCTGCTCTGAATTGTTCAGGATCTCGCTGCGGGGACTGGGCCGCTGCGGGACTGGAGCTTTTCGGGGGCATCTGCTATGGCCTTGTGCTCGTGCAGACATACTTGTGAGAATTGATTGACAGTTGCTTGAATGTGAAGCAGGAAACCGATTTTCTTCTATTCTTGCCTTGGTACGGCAGCGCTCATTCAACCAATCCAATCCGTCATTTCGATGATGAGCGAATTTCAGTTTTTGTCTGGCATGCTCATCTCTTCTACCATTCCAGTGACAGTGTGAACTTCGATTTTAAATCCCGATACCAACGAAATTTTGCTATTTAATGCAAACTTCGCGCCGCAACTCAACTGTGTTGTTACCTAACATCGCCTGGTATTTGACGGTGTTTGGTTATTTAAGTGTCTGGTTATTTGACAGTGTCTGGTTATTTGACAGTGTCTGGTTATTTGACAGTGTCTTGTTATTTGAGAGTATCAGGTTATTTGACAGTGTCAGGTTGTCATTTGACAGTGTCAGGTTGTCATTTGACAGTGTCAGGTTGCCATTTGACAGTGTCAGGTTGCCATTCGTCATCGTCTGACTAGTAGACGCGCCCCGCCAAAAATGGAGGGTTACACATGGTATGAATTTCTTCAGATGCCTTCTTATCTACGGCAACTCGGACATGAAATAATGTCATTTGTAGTATTACTGGTACGGGCTGCGTTCTCTGTCTGTCTGATTTGGGAATACGGACCTGGGAATTTTTCCTGTCTAAATCCTTCCAGCTCCTCAGAGAAATGGACTGACGGACCAACCGACCAAGCAACACTAGGCTTTTGTGATATATTGGGATTGTTATTGTACATCGTCTAGTTTTTCTTTAACATCGTATAGTTTCTATTTAACATCGTCTAGTTTTTCTTTAACATCGTCTAGTTTTTCTTTAACATCGTCTAGTTTCTATTTAACATCGTCTAGTTTCTATTTAACATCTAGTTTTTATTTAACATCGTCATGTTGTTATTTAAGATCGTCATGTTTTTATTGAAGATCGTGTGACTGTTATTGGACTAGGTGTGCCATCACTAGGGTGCATGAGGCATTACAGCACAAGACCCCTGAACTGTCCGACGTCGGCGGGCTGCTGCTCACATCTACACGCTTCTCCTCGCGAGCTCAGTAGAGACACAAACGGCCACAGCCGTGAATATAATAAAAAGCACAATCCATTGAAACAATGAATCCTTTTACGAAGGCTGGCTGTTAGGGAGAGGCTCGTCAGTGGCCGAGTAACTCAGGGGTGTTCTCGTCCCCCTCATGTGGGTTGTCGGAAGCGGGCAAGTGATGGCATGCTGGCGGTGTCGCTCTCTGCTTCAGTTTCACGCTCCAACTCAAAGCGAAAAATTCACATTTTCATGTGCGTGCCTTTGTAAATGAGAAATGTTTTCCTTATTTCAGTGTATACGGTACATTGTGGATTTGTTTTCTTGCGCGTCTCGCCGTAAATGTTTGTGTTGGCTAACGCTTCGTGTTCGTTGATAATTAAACTCGGTAGCTCGTTGATAATTAAACGTAGCGAGTTCATGGGCGATCAAAAAATTCACCTAAAATTAAAGCACTATTCATTTTTTCGTAGACTTCCAACAAAGTTCAGTATAAATTGGCCAAACTGGACCACTTAGTGCCCAGTTATCTCGACTGGTCTGCTCTGTGAGCTCAACATGCGGCGCAGAACGGCAACTTCAGAGACGGGGTTGATTGTAATATCTGCGTTACAGTTCACTAGCTTCACTAGAACAAGCGATGCTTTATGGCACTTGACTCGTACCTGATTTTTGTTTTGTCGTCCACCAACGCGGAAACGTATTTGTTTTTTTAGTGTAGTCTAATTTTGGTCACAGCTGGTTGCTCGTGTGTGCTCATCCAAGTGTTTGTTTACAAAATATTGCCGAGGGCGGCTGTAGCAGTCAGTGACGGAGGCTATACTTTAATAGTACACTGAAGGAAACAAAATGAAAGAAAGAAAAATCGAAGCACAGAAATTGTTTCGCGTAGCATAAAACGGGTAAATTCTCATAGAGTTCTCAGTCTTTTGTGGCCTCAGCTGCATTGCTATTGAATTCATATCGCAATGGTTGTTTAACATGTGCAAGGAAGAAAGTCAGTCTGGATAACCCCGAATTACAAGGTTGACGACATGAAAACGAACTGTGTGTCTCGGTACGACCAATATAATCATGTATTATGCGCGGGAACATGTGTACTATTGCATAAATTGAACGTGGGTGTGGAGACCAGTTGCTACGCCCAGATGTTCATGATAACACAGCTCGCCGAGGACGCAGATTGCTGTGAACTCAATGGCTTGGCATTTAGGAACGTGGATCCTGTCACCCTTAGTCTACTTGTAGGGCATGCCCTCGCTGGGGACTGGGGACTTCTCTAGTCGCAGGGGAATTGCTTGGGAACTCTTCTCTAGTCGCGGGGGAATTGCTCCCCATGGCGGGTGTTGAACGGGGATGTGGAGCCCACTGGAGCTGGCCAAATTGATTAGGTTGAAGTCGGAAACGGCAAATCTTTCTTGGTTTGAGCCGGGGTCAGAGTTCAAAGATTTGAGCAGCAGGCGTTGATTATAAATTTTATCAATATGGAAAAGCGGTGCCGTAGTTGGAGCCGGCGTCAAGTTCCAACGAAATCATGGCGCCGGAAGCGGAATATTTTCCCCTTGGTCCACATTCTTGGGGGTGAAGGGAATCATCTCAAAGAGCATCTTTAGGAACTTTGCGCTCGTTGGAGGCGTGCTGTCATTTTAACTTCGCTGGCGGCGGGTGTGCGGCTAGTACCTGTCCCCGCCCGTGTGTGGTGAGAGCTGTCTCCTTCTGTTCCATATCGTCTCTGGCGTCGAGGGAGACCGTCTTCGTTTCCATTTAATCTACTTAATGTGCCTCTTTTTATTTAAGATACGCTGCCGTTTTTGTGTAGTTGGCTATGTCAATCGAGACGATGAATTTTTTTCTCTAGGTGTCTAACTCTATCAATAAATTTTAATCAAAAACACTAATGATTGCCATCGTTTAGTAGAAACGGTAGCTAAACGCTGGAAGGTGTCGGAGCAAATCCGAAATTATAGTAATGAAGTTAGGTGGTTCTGGGGGTTGGTCCACGCTGAAGTGTTCACAGCAGCAACCCACCTTATATTGTATTTCGATGCACAAAAGCTAAGATAAAATAATTGGAACAAAATTTGCTGAAATGTGTTAATAATCCCTTATGTTACGCACATATACTTTTAATTCATATTGTATATTTTCATTCAGATAGGTTAAATTATTATTCTATCGTATATTTTAGAAAATTCTGCTACAATTGTTGAAATGCTAAGAAGCTTGATTTCTGGTATTTCTAAAAAGGAAAAACTGTTAGAGAACAAATTGGCACTGTCACCAGAACAACTAAGTTCTTTGAATTTTAAAGAGGCACCATATCAAGGTCAAAGACAGAGTTTGAGAGGCAGGGAGGACGAAACTTACAAGAGTCATTCCGGCGACAATTTCAAGCTCAGTGAGAGAGACGTGCGTTGAATTACATTGAGGGGAAAGACCACCGGATAATAGATTCTGAAGAGGTTCCTAAGTTGAATCAGTTTCCGACTATCAGGGACTTGGTATTTCCTGTTGGTTCGGTGTAGTCGGGTATCATAGGACAGTCTCCTTAAAAACCTCTCATTTTTCAACGAAACATTCACAACAGGCTGGATTGGTGTAGATATCACCAGAGCTCACCGACGGACCAATAAAAGTAAAAAAATATATTCTCAGACGAGTTCAGTTTTTTTTATTCTCATTGCAGGATGAATTTGTGTGTGTGGAAGTAGCCCAGAGAGGCAGGCCTCTAAGGGCAAGCATGCCGTGATGTTTGTTTCGTTGTTATTCTGCAATGTAGGATCCCCAGAATGGGTATATATTTTAATGTTTTGGATGGTCAAGTCTGTCCTATAACCCAGATATTATTCACTGATGAGTGCTCCTTCCGATGTAACACTGCTCTAACACAGATCGCTTAGGTGGTTCAGAGTTGAAGAGGATAATATTCAGTTTTAACTCGTGCACTTGAGCTCCATCGACCCCCGTGTAGCATTTGTGAGGCGTCTCGGAGCGCAGTTCCAAGTCGTTACCCACTACCGTCGTCTCGGAGAGAGCTGGTGCAGGTTCAGTGGGAGTAGTGCCTCAAGACTCCCCTAAATGAAGTCCAAAAACTTCTACCTGTAATTCCTCGATTCATGGAATCGGTTCGCGCAGCTACAGGAAGAGCCAATCTATGTGAAATATTCCTTGAATGACTGGGGTTTCCCCTCATTTTGTTCAACGCTTGAGCTTTGGTTCTGTTATGTTTTTCGTGCATGTGAACTGAGTTTACTGATTGTGCGAGGATACTCGTATCATTTTTTGGATAAATAATAATATGGAGAAAGGGATTTATCCTGTATCATGAATACGAACGAAACTAGGCAAGCAGAAAGTATTATGCTTTTAATGAATGATGTGTTTGTATGAAACTGATTTGTATTATGAACGTAAACCAAATTGACTGAGCGGAAAGTTTTATGCTTACTTTCTTATTAAAATTCAATTCAGTTAATTCTGTGTTTTGATATTGTTATTTTTCCATAAAGTGTCACGAATAGCACTTTGAGTATCTATAACTCGTGTATGATTCTCTTAAAATCTCTATTTTTGTTCTTATGACGGAAAATATTTTTTGTATCGAACTAAAAAATAACATAAACAGGATAATTTTCCCCGAATTTCCTTATAAATACGTAGAAGGTTCATTTTTTTGTTAAACGCCCTAGTTTACCTAAATTACGCATTCTAAATACAATCTTTGGATTTGATTAGGGCTTGATTGTCTTGCTATGCTGTTCGGTGTTTTTTCGTATGGATTGACATCATGTGAAATGTATTTACAGCTCGCGCGAAATATAAGTACGTCGAAGAAGAGTTGCAAAACAACCGCAAGTGTAAAATACTTTGTCAACATTTATATATCTTCAAAATGCGACGACACGCGGTGTCGTATCAGCCGCTCTCTGTGCTATGTATGTTACTGATAGTAAACTGATGTCACCTCTTGATTGTGGTTGTTGCAGTTGTATTTCGTGTAGTCAGTAAGGGTGATGCGGGAAGTGATTATGTTGTACCACGTTGTGCGTAGATGCTGGCCGCCTCTCAGGCTGTCGTTGTCGCCGTCGTGGCTGGTGCGTGCGTACGTCTTCGATTTATTGGACGTCCTGACACGTCTGTTTTCTTCTTGCGTGGACACGGTGGCGGGAATTTTATTATTTCTGGTCTGAATATGCTGGTTGCAATGCATACCATTCCACTCACCGTTTGGAATATTTTCCAATGTGTGTGAGTCGGACTCGATGGAGATCGTATCTAAATTTGTTGGTTCCTATGTGTTTTAGCTTTTTATTTCACAGATAAATATGTTCGATTCAATTTGGTTCATTGTATTCTGTTGATTTTACTCGCTTCCATTAACTAGCATATTTCGCTTGCTCGCTCGAAACACTGACCATGTTGAAAAACAAACCTTGGAGCTTGTTTAGATTTGTGCTAGTCGCGTGGTACGCCTAAAAGGATGAAATAACTACTCCTGAGAAACCTTGATGACATCGACAGAAAAATAAATCACGGAGCCGTTACGGGCGGCATGCTACACCCAAAAATAAGAAACAACAACTACTATTGATCTCGCACTTGTCAATTTTCCGTGCTGTTTTACGAGTCTCCTTTGAAGTTCGCTATTACTACCGCTGCTCGGCCCCTTCCCCGCCCGCTGGAACAATGGAGGTCGTGCTGTAGCAGCAATTATGTGTATTGCGCGGAAGCTGTTGTAACTTCTGTACTCCTCTCGGTCCTCAACCCCACTTTCTGGGTGTTCGTCTTTATCATAGGGCCCTTCTGGAGTCAGTTGTTAAGGTGTTCGCATTTATCATAGGACTTTTCTGGAGTCGGATGTTGTGGCTTTCGTCTTTATCATAGGGCCCTTCTGGAGTCAGGTGTTGTGGTCTAACTCGTCTCAGTAGACGTAGCTCTTGAAGGGGAATTCTGACCGAGTAAAAAACTTAATGACTCGTTGAAACTCATCGGTTGTTCTGGGAACACGATTTCACTTCGGCTGTTATTTAGTAATGTAATGGATAGAAGGATCTCCGTGTACAGTTATGCGTTACCATACCTCCCTTCGTACGCTTTCAACCTTTCCATGTGTTTCTATCTTATGTATTAGTCAACGGGGGAACTCGAAAGGTAGATTTTAACTAGGAGTTAAGATGAAGTGTGTTGCGTCCACACTATTCAACTTGATAAAAAGTAAAAATTGACAATACTTTGTCTTGACGGTTCATCGATTAGAACTTCTATAGTATGGCATTATAACCCTTAACCATGTTCAACGGAGTGTGCTTAATTTGCATGTACTCTAAGTATTAAAGAAAAAATTGATTATTTTTATAAACCTCTAGATCATTCTGGAAAGCAAAAGTGTTTAGTTTGCTACTGGCTGGTTTGTGTGAAATTCTGACACTCTCCTTCCCTAACACCCTGCATAAGGCTACACCACTCGTAACGCGCTGGGTCACTATTTTATAGTCACATTTGCTCCTCTAATGATTGTTTTATTCCCAAACAAATGCCCGAGGCCAGTGGAATTAATTCATTCGCGTTAATCTCAATGCACCGCGGTAACTAAGGTACGATGGAAAACCCCCTTATTTAATTACTGAGAGATGAGTTTTAAATTTTTGCTCTATGTTATTACTGAAGAGTGTGCAAAGTTGCAAGATAATAGACGATCGGAGTTTTAGTACTAACTGCATAGATAAATGTATCCTCCTAACGCGGTTGTCTTCTTTTATTGGGTAGGAAAAACATTTGTGACTGGCTTACGTATTGTGTGTATAATGATCGTATTGGTTGAAATGAATTAAAACTTTAAATTGCATTTATGCTCCTATATTTTCTAGGAAGTGTGCCTGTACGATATCTGTTCCGTGGAAATATTAGGTGTAAAGCCTGTGTAAAACACTGACAGTTTCATCATCAACGTGAACTCGTGTTCCACGCCGGACGTACTTCAGTTATAGATGGGCCTTCGGGACTTTTATCTTTCGTACCCACTTAGCTTCTTACAATTTTCACACCTTCTTTGCCATCGCTTCTTTGTCTTTTTTCCTCTTCTTTCCTCTTATTTCTTAACTTGCTGTTTCTATGCGCCCAGAATCCGGTGTGGGAACACACGTGTGTATAGATTCCACGTTTTCTTCAGTCCATACTAGATGACCCCTTCTGTTTGCTCTCTTTGTGTCAGACTTGATGCGGACAGGGAGCTTTAAACTACGTACATAAGCTAATCGCCGCAAGGAAGTCGAGTTAAGACGCGTCGGCTCAGGTGAGTGATAAGCATAGGTCATTAATGACGTCTCTTAACGCCGCTGCGACTGTTGAGCGCATTACCGAGCGCACTAATGTGCGTTAGTCGACGTGGAGCTGTGCCTCTGACCTGCATGGTGGTCTGGGGCGAGCTGCCAGTGTTTCTAAATCGGTCGCGTCGTAAAGGCCATCTGCCTAGTTTGGATCTCTTAGCTGGACTACACCCTTACGGTATTGAGCTATCCATTTGTCACCTGCAAAATGCTCAACTCGCGCTCTAGTTCGTCTGCTACAAAATACTCTACGTGGCTAATTGAGAGAAATAAATTGATTGTGCTAAATTTGTTCGGGAGTCGAGTCTTGCGGATCTTGTTGTTGCGCTGTTAGTCGGCTCAATATTTTATGCTGTTGTCGAGTGCCCATTACGGAGGCATGGATTTAACTTGGACTGTTTTGTCGTGGTGGGAATGTAACGAAGATATGTTTTTATAGTTACACTCTGGTAATTCATTTTTGTTTGCTGCTGTAGTCGAGATTCTGTACTTGATTTCTGACGCTTTTAAATAGGAAAAATATCTTTGATACCGTGCCCTACCATAGTTCGTAATCTGATGTTTCTCAAGGATGTTCATTGGAAAGGTCAGCTTTATCTTGGCGAGCTAGAGTGACTAGCGCTGACATTTTCACTCACTATTGTTTACTGCAAAGAATGCGACTCAAGCATTCCTTGTTAAGTGCACGCCATTGCAACCTTTGCTGAGTTCACACGGTCTGTTAGTGCGAGCAATCAGAGAGACGGAGACCTCGTGCACACTTCTCGTACGCAGTCAAGTGGTATTCCAGTGGACTTGAAATTGCTTTCTTTTCTTTTGTTAGTAGCGATACTACAATGTGGTCATTCATTCCCGATTAACTAGAAAATTGATGACCGCTCCCACGACAGCGCTATGCATTTCAAGATTTGTTTCTTGCGAATTATTGTTTCGCATAATATTTTGATGCTATTGTCAATATTTTTATGCTTTTACATATGATTATAAAGATCTAAGCACACCTTCATTACTGTTTTCATATCCAAGATTACATCAGTACTTAACTCAGTTATCATTCATACACATTTTTCATGGGTGAGGTCAACTTGTGAATTTTTTTGCGATCTTGCGTTTTAATGAGAACCACGTCTGTCATGCGCTGAACTGAGCGAGAACTTCTTCAGAGGTTTCTCTCTCTCTGTGTTCCTTGCCTTAAATCAGTGTCACTTGACCACAATTGATCCCAGTGTAAACATGCCAGCCTTTACGACTCTGCCTTGAGCTTGTTGTGGTTGTGCACTCATTCTGCCTGATTGTCCTGAGGCGGGCTGTTGCGTTGCCTGCATCTTGCATTTTTTTTCAATCGAGATTCGATGAGAAACGAGATAATTGAACGCGTGGGTTGGAGCTTCGTCGTACATGACGCTTGCGAGGTGGCGATGATTGGTTTTGACTTTGGCATCTCCGGAAAGACAGATTAATTTGATGGTGCTTTTCGCGATGTTTGCATCCGGATAGAATTAATATTTGTTTATTTGACTGTAATCTCTTGTTTCTTTGGTAATTGCAATATTAATTTAAAATATCTGTTTTTCTCTAATGTGCGTCGGCAAGTATTGTTTTTTAGTGCTTTAAATACATTTCATTATAGGACGGAAGTGTTGCTTCCTCAAAAATAGAATTCTTGTGGTTTTCTCAGGAATTATGATGTTTCCTCGTGGAGTTGAATGTGATATTTCCGTAGAGGTTACATCTTTATTCCCTATTATAAAATTTAAGTTCAATCAACAGCCGCAATAAAAATACAGTATCTGAAGAACGCATGCGAAAATAAATGAAACACAATACCAATTAGAATTTACGAGTCATTATTTAAGAACTGCAAAAGAAATTCGTTGCTGTTGAAGTAAATATTGGCTGCTCTAAAAAAGTATTGAATGAAAGTTATCTTTAATTTCTGCTGTGTACAAACGCCTTTTTCACTCCTAAATGTTGAAAAATATATTTTGCTTCATGTAGGTATATAAGAGCTGTCTGTTTTCGGTGCGTCTTGCGTCGTGATGCACCGGTATACAATTATTTTATGAGTTGCCACTTTATCTATGGTTGGAAGTGAGAGTTGTACCTTGGACCCTGTGTACCTCGGACCTAGCGTTGATGTTAGCCCTTGCTGCAGCTTTTTCAGGAAAATACTGAGGTTGGCTCCGAGATGGTGGGAGTTTGGAGATCTGCTTCGAGTGGCGGATCTCATACAATACGAGTAATAGTCTCCTGGAAACTCCCAGAGAGCTCGAAGTCAACTCTGGACCCGGTGTACATAAGGTCCAAGGTAAAACTGGTTCCTTATGTTAAATGGAATAATTTACGGTGACGAATAGTTGTTTGGTCGTTGTGCCTGCGAAATGCGTGACGCGGAAGACTTCTGTTTTTCTCCGCTGGTGATAATTGAATTACAGTTAAGTAATCGAATTTTCGCCTCAGCAATTCAAATACGTTGAATCAATTAACCAAAAAAAATCATTTTCGTTCCTTAAAGACCCAACTTGAGAAGCACGGCAGTTCAATTTTGTAATGATACACATAAATGTAGTAACATTGGTACACTCGTTTGTAAAAAATATGAATTGAAAAATCGGTGTGCAGAATCTTGAAGGTGGACGCATTAGTGTTTTGAAACACTTGCGTGCAGAGACCCTGGTGTGCACAAACCTGTAGTTGAAGCATTGATGTGTACAGAAACTTAAATGCAGGAGTGGTGTGCAGGAGCATAAATGAAGAAACTCATGTGGAGATTCCGTTTGCAGCACCAGGCGGGTGCAGGCGAGTAAGTGGCTGGGCTGCAGCGGCGGGCTGTTATCTGCGGCCACAAGAGCGGACTTGTACTGCTGCACCTGAGCCTCTATAACTCAACTCTGCTCGGGTTCAACGACGGGCTGGGTCTCTCTGACAGCCCCACACCACCACCCCCCTCCCCACCCACTCCTATGACCTTCGTGCGCCAAGTCTAAAAGTTAACTGTTTCATTCTGCTGGATTGAATAACCGTAACCGTAATTTGGCTGCTCTCATTTACATTCGGTAGCAGTCACTGCGCTTCAGGATCCTTGGTTGGGGGTTTCCGGCGCGAGTATTCAGTTTTGAGACCTCAGCACCTGATGAACGTTTCTGCTTTATCGTTAATTTCTGGCGTGACTCGCCATACCTAGTGACAGTTGTGTGTAGTTGAGTCAATTTAGCGTTACACTCCATACCAATAACTTCATTTTTTAGTGTTGAACCGTCGAGATTGAATGGCAGGTTTAAATAATGTTTAACTAATGAAATTTTTTATAAGGTTTCTCAAGATGTATTCCTAGGTTGACTTTGTCAATAATTGTAAATCAAAAATGGGATCAAAAATGAAGCCTATTCATTTATCTGGAGACACCAAGTAGAGTGGCTTTTGGGCGACGTGTTGACAGTTTGTTCGATCATTTTTCACATATTGGCTGTCTTGTGCATTAATTTTTTGGGGCCGAGTGATGCAGCCCGAGCCGGTGGTGGGGCTCTGTCTGATACTGCGGTGAGTGCTAAGAACCCTCGAGATAATAACATCGTTTAAAATTTTCTGAGTTCGCTTCTCAGACGGTAATTAAACAATACAATCGGTTGATTATTAGAAACGAATTTATTCATAGTGATATCCACGTTCACTGCGTGTATTTTAGTATGAAGTACATTTTTTGTTTACGTCAAGCATAACGTCGTACGTTCTTGTTGTGGAAGACGAAGACAATAGCATTGGGCGGTGTATGTTCTTCGCTTCTAACTCACAAGCATAAAATTATTTCCAAAATGGGTGGGCTGCGATATTTCTGTGTATATTTATCACGATTCTGAGAAGAAAGTACTTCATTATCGTGCTTTGGCGCCTTATTGTGCGTAGGGTCGTGCGCATTAAGTGCTCTTACATTTTCAAATGCCGTCCGCTTCTATGGGTGAGTTGCATGCGACAGGCGAGCTTCCATGCTTTGTAAAAGCTGCGTTGAGTTCATGCATTTGGGGTTTCACGTCTACAGCTCAGCTCATGAAAGTATGAGTCAGTAACCTTGTTTCGTTTAACCCTTCATCTTTTATGTGGATTTTAAAATTCACTTTCATATGAATACTTGTCTCTATGCGCAGGAAATCCTGCGTGAGAACTCACTTTTGCGTCAATTCCACGTTTTATAGAGTTCATGCTAAATGGTTCTTTCTGTTCGCTTTCTTCGTATCACACTTCACGTGTATAGGGAGCTTTAAGCTAACATATAATAATCTAATGACTGGAAGGTACTAGTGTTTCGTAACAAGCTAAATGCAGTCTCACTCCATATTTGTATAAGGCTGCAGCTAGGTTTTCGTGCAATGTCAAATACAGCCTTATTGCGAAAATAATTCGATCTGTAAATTTTAAATAACACCGTTGTAAATTTATTCCATTCGAAAACGTGTCGAGTCCATGTTTTCAAGACTCATTGCTCAAAGAAGCTCATGGACGCTCGCTGGCTCATCTGTAGAACTGGTGAAAAAGACGAGCTCTGCCATGTACATAGGGTTGGATTTGAGCCTGTGCTGTAGTGGAAAGTTAGCATAATCTCCAGGGATTGAATGTTGCTCGTACGTTTCCGTTCGTGGCCTGCAGGTCAAGCAAGCAAGCATGCTGACAGGCCAAGCTTTTGGGGGGTTGAGGCTCGTTAGTTACACTGCACCTCCTCCACAACATTGCTGAGGTAGGACGACGTGGTCGGTCTAACGCTCTAAAGTGGGTGACGGTGGCTAGGTCTCGGGAACTAAAGATGTTTGTCTATGTGTGTCATTACGAGCATAGGGTGAAATTTAATAACTTCTATCTTAGAATTGTGTTTTCAAACCTTCTGACCATTTAGTTCAGTCTAAAAAACTCATTTGAGCGTTCTTTTTCAGTCTTTTGCCTCTAAAATTCTGGATTTTACTTCACCGAGAAGGTTCTATTGCCTAATTGCTCGTCTCCGATTATGGCGTCCTTCTCTGTCCATCTATTCTTGCTTATTCAATCCATGCCAAGGAAACTCTTTAGTTTCAACATCGCTACTTCAATCTCGCATTATTTTCCGTTTCCATCGAAATGTCGTGTGATAATGAAAATTGGTCTGCTCGATTTTTGTAGGCCATTTTATGGTTCGGGTTTGGACTTTCTTTGTTCAAACCTTTTTTCAAGTTTTTGCTCATTTTGCCCATTTTTTGTTTTGTTTTCTCCCATCAATCTTGGATTCCGTTTCCACAAAGAGTTTCCAAGACCATTGGGGTTGCGTAGTATATCGAAACTGTATTCCAAGTCCCACGAGATGTCGCTCAACAGTTGACTCAACTTTGGTCCTGGGAGCGAAGATAAAGAACATGAGATTTGACGGCATAAAATTGAAATGGTTTTCAAGAAATTGGGTAGCATTGGATTGAAAGATTTATAAGAAATTTGGTCGTATTGAACTGAAAAATTTCCAGTACTATTTCGAGCGATTCGTGAAGTTGGTCGCTAAAATCATGCCAGCAAAACAAGCCACGAGTGCGACGTGCTGCGTGCAGCGAGCTACATGACGCAGCAACACGAGAACTGAGCGTAGGCGAAGTGGCGCACCTTGAATCCTGGCTCTTACCAGCCCTGAACAATTACCTTGAAACATTTATGAGCACCTTGAGAAAGTGAGATATTGTTTTTTTAACATGCTTATACTCGTCGTGTTCAAACTTCTTCAACGTTCGTGCTAACTGGACGGGTGCGCCGTGCATCTTTCAAGCGAGCCTCTTGTGCGTTTACTAACTCCTTCGCCTGAAGGCTTAACGCAAAACACGCACAATCCCAGATGACTTTATAGGTTAGCTCGAGATGTGCGAGGACACTCGGGATTGGTCAGTTTGTACCGAAAGAGGTCAGGGAAAGACGAGTAAGCTCGCGTCAAGTTTTTATTTGCTCCAAATCGAACATCGCACGAGTAAACTGTACTAAGTTGAAAAAGTCGAGTTGGGTAAAGACGAGTGAAATCGTCTCTGCCGGTTTGAGGGTTGAGAATAATCTGTAAAAAGAACGGCACCCCTTTGTGTACCCGAGTAGTTTAGTGTTAGCGTACCTCCCATTTTAGCATAACTACAATCCTACGGTACAGGGTTCATCAGTGAACTGTACCGCGGAGGCTCAAAAGATCGTGGATTATTGTACACTGTTCATCACGAATGTACGACACGGGGTGACATAACCAGTGCCCGAAAGTGTATAAAATAATTGGGGTGTCTGTGTAATCATTTAAAATGTTAACGCGGCCATCCATAGCGTATGATTGATTGCAATTTCATTCTAATAATTTCATTATACTCGCAGAAGGACTGACTGTTAATTTTCACTGCATAACATATATACTTCAAATATCACGAACTTCCGTCCAGTTTTTTGTCATTGTATGTTGGCTAGCCCATTGGATTTAGTATCGGGAATGTGTACCTTCCTTGAAGTGACGAGTGTGCAGTGACGTGGCGGGGGCATTAAATGCGCCTAGTGGTAAGAACGGTCCCAGATTCTGGAATTAGACTGTGGTAAGAGGTCCCCAACCGCCGGTGCTGCACACATTAGCTGTGCACGGTCAGGTAACAACGGAGCCTGAGCTCGCATACACTCGGCGCGTTACACGTACAGGGTGCTGCAATCAAAGGGTCGCTACACCATGACGTACTTGTTAAATATCCTACGATAAACCTCGTATTGATTTCTATTGAACATCGTAATACTAAGTAACGAATGTATAAGTTAATGTTCGATAAACGTAGAAAACGAAGTGTACAGTACTAAACAAACACTTTAATGACCGATTGACTTATAATGATTGTTTGCCACAACCCTGTATTGCTGCTCGCTCTCCTGTCCTTCTGGTTGCCTCCTTGCATCTACCTTCATTCTAATGAATGTTAGTCTCTTTATCTACTCTTGAAACACTCGTCAGACCTACAAAACTAACTGCTCTTTGTAGCATACATAAGTTTTCGGAGTATCACCTTGAAATGAACAGCGATCTAGGCCGGATTACAACTGAACGCGGAATCACCGTCTTCAGCTCAACACTCCGGGAAGACTCTCATGCGTTGATCATGAAGACAGTGAAGTGATTTATTATGGGAGGAAATATTTTAAACCTAAACTCTGATCTTTACTCCTATTAATGAAAGGCGAACGAACTCCAAATAATAATCAGAACCAAACTAACATGTAAGGACGCAAAATATTTTTGACACTTGAATGACTGATTTCAGGGGCATGAAGGCATATCCAGGATGTGTTCGAGACTCGCAGTGCAGGCTAAGGAGCCGATGGCGAATGTGTACGCGCGCTTTAGTTCTGATCAATCGGAAGAAGTTATAATGCCGTGTTTCGCAAGTTGTCACTCGTTTACATGATTTACTGTGCGTACGGTGAGTAAATTTAGTTAAGCCCTCGGAACCCCGAATTATACAGGGGGTCCCACGAAAGACCGAACCCAAAATGAAAATAATATAATTCAACAAACTATTTGCTGAATTTTTGTTCTGTTTCGACTACATTCTTCGCTAAACGCTTTTCGACAAATGATACACGTTTTGATAAAGTGTCTTCAAAAGTATTTACTCCGTAATTACTCTGCTGAAGGCTCTCAGAAACATGTTTGTGCAGGACAATAAAATGTACATTAGTACATTTACGACTTTACTATTACTATTACTATTTTACTGTTACTATTTTACTGTTACTATTTTACTGTTACTATTTTACTGTTACTACTTTACTATTACTACTTCACTATTACTAGTTCACTATTACTAGTTCACTATTACTACTTTACCATTACTACTTTACCATTACTACTTTACCATTACTACNTTTTACTATTACTACTTTACTTTTTTACTATTACTACTTTACTATTACTACTACTTGACTGGAGCACGAATGCACCAGTCTGACTAGGGTACAACTATTTTCATGTGTTCCCACCTTTGACTAAGGCCTCACATCTCTATTGCATGCTGCGAGACGGAAAATTTCCCACTACAATGGTGGTTTTGCCCCCACCTGAAGTGCTCGCCGCTCGCTTGTGCTCGAGTTTACTGGGAGTCCAGGTCCTGGTATTGTCTGACCTGGTCAAGTTTCTTTCTTCTCGATCCAATTGTTTTTTGCTTTGTTCGTGAACATGTCTTATTTCATTAACACTTTCGAGCCATGCAGCCCGCCGGTAGGTTAGATTGAACTCTAGAAAATAGCATCGTCGCAGGATACGTGATGTCTTCTGAGGTTTATCTTTACCCGGAGTTATCACGGAATATGTATTTTATTGTCGAAAGCTTTCCTATCGTATGCTATGGCAGCTGGCGTCCCCGAAACGGTCCTGTTTTTGAATGCTTACCTCCGCTACAGATAAGCATTCGGGACTTTTCTCTTTCGTGACCACTTTGCTTCTTTCAATTGTTCACCTTCTACGTTAGCTCTTCTTTGTCGTTTTTTCCTCTTCATTCTTGACTTGCGGTTTCTGTGCGCAAGGGATCCTGTGTGCGAGCACACTTTGTGCATAGATTCTCCGTTTTCTGTAGTCTATACTAAATGGTTTCCTCTTCTCGGTCACATTTCATGTGGGTAGGGCGATTTTAAATAGTAATCTAATTGTCGGAAGCTGTTACAGTCCCGCTGCTCTTACGTTTGAGAAACATGGTCCGGTGGCTTGCTGTTATCATCTACGGCCCCCAGAATTGTGCCTCCCCTGCGTCTTTGTAGGAGTTACGGTTCTTCAACCATTACATCCTGATCATTTTGGGATTGATTAATTTTATATTTGAAGATTATATATCTCCATAGAGCATGGCAGTTTTGAGACACAGGTATTTCTATTTAATTTCTTGACCCCGTCACCTGCATGTGTATCCAGTTATACTTCAATATAAATGCAGTGTAACAAAATATCCCGATTGGCGTGCAGAAATTACCTGTTCGCTGCTCAAATTTCGTGCACAAACAAACGAAACGAGGGAGCCGTTGCTTTGTGCACGTTTGTGAGGGTTCGTGACCTATGTCAAGGAGCCTAGTACTTAACCAATTTTTTTAATCCCTTTGCATATGTGTGCAATTTTTGTACATACTGTGTGCAGGTTCCTCCGTTCATAGCGACTTTAAGTTAATGCATGTATCGTAGGTGCTACTTAAACCTAACAGAAAAAACAACACAGCGACTAAGTAAAGGCGCGCGGCTAAATCGACCCGATTTTTGAAAGAATTGTATGTAGTTCCACCTCCTGGAATGGTTTAATGGTCTTCTTTGAATTCCTTCTCACTTGCAAAATTTATCAGTTCCCAGTTGACCGTCGGTGCTAAATGGAACTTTGGTTCTTGAAAAAATGGGAAGCCCTCGCCCAGGATTACTTATTGAAGACGTTGGTTTCACTATTCACAGTCGGTAGCATTTCTGTGCTATGCTGAAGTGGAGTCGATAGTGAGCAAATTTGGTAAGAACTTCAATGAGATTCTTTAAAGGCCCAAGTCTTCAGTCAAAATAGAAACGGATCCAAATCCAATGCTGATGCCTCCTCTCGCCTACAAGTACACACTCAAATCATAATTTGACGATCTTGCGATCATCCTGTCATTTCATCGAAAACTAAATGAGACATCGCACACATTGCCTCACCTATCGGCGGTCAGCCAGCAACTGACAGCTTTTGCAAGCAAGAAAACTCCAAGCGCACGCACTTGGATTGTTGTCATACCGGCGCCTAAGTACACTTCCTAGCCCAAGCCTTGTTTGCTCCTATACATGAATTATGGTTGGTTGGTTTTTAGACACGCTTTGTATATCATTGCATAGGAAAGTATGTCATCTAGTATCAGTCTGAATGTCGTGAAAAATTGTTCACGATGGTGCTATGAAACTGCATGTAAATCACTTGATCGAATACTAATAAAAGAATCCTAGGGGCCAACTCTGATGTGGACAAATACGAAGCGCGAGAATGTCAACAAAGTCTATGATATTTCCTTGTAGTGCAACTTATCTAGTGTAAATTTGCTTCCGACTCGGCAGCCCTGCTCGCTTATCTAGCTGTTGTTCATACTAAGCAAGTCAAGAATTAGTAAACCCAGTTTTAATTTGAGTCTCGAAGACCGATAGTTAAGAAGGTAATTTTTGCTTCCTTTGGTCGACTTATCTTTTGGCGTTTAACGTTCGTGAGTCGCTATAGTGATATTCAACAGCTCCTTTTTATAGCCTCAAATTATCCATGCTGTACAAGGCAAAGAACACTGAAAATTTTTTATATTATCTTTAGGATGAAATTTAGTGCTCGTTTCTAACACACAGTGCAAGTGATACAAGGTTTTATGTAGGATCAGTTTAGCAGCACTAGAGCGACTGTTGCCTGCTGTGTGTTGTCTCAGCACCATGGCCATTTCGTGCGAGACGCTCATGTCCGGCCATCTGAAATGGGAGACAGCAGCAGCAGATGTGTGGAATATGGTGAGGTGTTGGGCTCCGCTGGCACTATCTGTAGCACATCCTACTCGGGGCAGTGAAGTGAAGCTGCGTATCTCGCTGCAGGATGTTGCTCTGGGGAGCCACATCCGAAGTCCTGCAAGCCTGTGTGTGCGCGCTTTGTAGGCCGAGGCAACCCGCGTGGATAATTGACATTTTTAGGGAAGTAATGCGGCCGGAAATTCTTGTGCTATGAAGTTACTACATACGTACACGAGTGAATGAGTTCTCATAAATTCTGAGCTCAACCTTTGCTGGATTTGGTATTTTATCTCGACTTTTGCTGGGTTTGGTATTTTATCTGAACTTTGGCAGGATTTGGAATTTTATCTCAACTTTGGCAGGATTTGGTATTTTATCTCAATTTTGGCAGGATTTGGTATTTTATCTCAACTATGGCAGGATTTGATATTTTATTTCAACTTTTGCTGGATTTGGTATTTTATCTCAACTTTTGCTGGGTTTGGTATTTAATTTCAACTTTTACTAGATTTGGTGTTACTCAATTTCAAGGAAGAGTCGCTTGCTCTACTTTATTGCTGACTGAACAAGTAATGCCTTACTTGTGTATAAAATTAAGTACTTACCATCACGTTCAGTGGGCTCCATGGCGTACTGCTAGCGTGATGGCCTCGTAACCGAGAGGACCTTGGTTCAAATCTCGGCTCAGGCGGGGCCTTTTCACGTAACCAGGGAGTAATTCCCTTGGAAAAGGAAGTTTAAGCCACACATCCCTCACCACGCCAGTAGTTGTAAGACATTGAAAACCCAATGATAAGACGTGTTGGAATTAATAAAGGTTCATGCTCGAGAAGTATTATGACACGTTTCAATGACTAACTTTTCCAAGGTGGGAAAATTGGACGTTCTCATACTTGTATGACAGGGTTGCCCAACGTGCGCGGTGGCAATCCTAGGGGATGCGAAAAGTGTGTGAGATACTTTCATTATAATTTTTTTGTTGATCAATTTCTATCAATCCACCTCTTTCTGCCTCAAGTCGCTCTGAATTTGCAGGTTGTGCGGAGGCGCAGAATTTTTTTCTGACGATTGCTTGCGTAAAAGCAAGGCTGTGAACCACCGGTGGCTGCAGTCTTCGTTTGAGAGAGCTTCAACTCCACGCTAAAAGCAAATTTCTTGATTTCTTACCGTTTGATGTTTGAAAAATTTGTAACCGCGTCAGTTTGATGTTATTTTCGAATTCTGGTGTGCACTCTTTGTTTGAAATTGACATCGTATTAATGTATGCAGTTCGCGTCGAGTAATTTTTAAATTGTTTAAAAAATCATCGGCTCGTTGAAATCTCGTTTTTCATGTTTTCATAATGCGTATTCGTACCGGTGAATCATGTGTCGTGAAGTAAAACATTCACGAGTCAAACTGGCTTCATAGGAATTAGATACCTAGGAGATATAGCCTAAGACACGTTGTGAAAAGGCTGACAAATATGGCCGCCGTGTTACTGGCGGTGGCCCTTGCCGTAGCGCGATTAATAGCGTGTTTGCCTTCTGGTCAGGAGGTCCTAGGTTCCATAATTGAGGCGGAGTGCTTTTCTTGGGATAGGAAGATTAGAGACGACGTACTTAAAGAAGCGGCACACCGTTGTGGCCGGGGACAACATCCAAGGTGAGGCGTTGCTATAGTGCTCTCGCACTTCGCTGATGATCGAGTGAGCGCCTGTTGACATGGCAGGCGCTTTGCCAGGTTCAGAATAGGCTCATGCACGGCCGTACATTTCACTGGCACTACTCTCACGATCACGCCCTTGCTTCTCGGCTGCCTACACTGCAAGATGCGTTTGCCATTCGATCTCTGTGTGCATCTGTGACCTGGTATTATTATGTGTCGTACTTCGATGAGGTAAGCGTTAATTAATCAATTTCAAGCGGTGGAACAAGGCACATGACATTGAAAAATGTGGTTAATTTAGCTGCGTGTCCGTATTTAGTCGCTGTGTTTTTCTCTGTACGTTTAGTTTAAGCGGTGCCTTTAACGTGTAATTAGTGCTAGTCGCCAACAGCGGTGATATACAAGTCGACGGCTTCAAAGTTTTTCCAATTGAATAGAGCCTCAGTCGCTTGGATTGGGTTAATAGTCACTTCCGTCCAAAGAGACGGGTTGAAATGCGGCTTCGACTCATACCAAAATTCGCGGTCTGATTTGATAGCTGCTAACGTACCGAAAGAGAAGAGAAGATGAAATCGTTCCCAGAAGTGCCGCCTTGGATGAGTTATCGCTACAGCACGCAGCACAAGAAGAAAGCCAAGTATCGCCGTGCCTCGTGTGTGCACCCAGCTGAGCTAAGTTGGACTCAAACATCCTTCGACGCTAGGAGTCGTCGCAAAAAGCAGCGGATGCACAGCGAAAAGCTCGAGTGTCTTAGTGAAGGTAAACAAAGGAGTCGCGCTTCGTCGAGGCGATGGTCGTATTTTTATCCAGGATCGCGTTCTTGCCTTGAAGGTGGGACTGGTGTGCTTGAAGTCAAACTGGGAGACTCTTGAGCGAACAAGCTCTGTTTGAAGTACATCGGAATTCCTTCGTGTGTCTTACGAGTGAGGGAAAATTGATACTCATAGACGTGAATGTATGTATTCTTTGTCTATAGTTAATTAAAGGGACGAATCAATACTTCACACTGAATATCGCTAGAGTAGCTTACCCACTTTAATTCACCGTTGCATTATTGCAATACGGAAACCGGGCAGAATTTTCATTCTGAGTGTCAGCAACGTTGGAAAATGTTACAGAACCCTTCCTAAAATCATGTTTGTCCACGGAAATCGTTTTTATGAATTCAGAAAATCCTCAATAAATTTCTCTGTTAATTTGAGAACATTTAATGAATGCCTTCATTTTCTTTGGCTTCAAATGGGTTAAAGGAAAGAATGCCCAACCCATAAGAACCCCGCGGTGCTTATCACCTAGAAAAAAAAATGCTGCTGTACTTGGAATTGCCTACGCATAGGGCTGTAATAACCTGAAAACAGCACGTCTTGATCCTACTTCTAGAAAATAAAAATATTGAATTATTTTCTTTTAATATATAAATATTCTCGTCAGCTTTGCCTATTTGGCAGCAAAACCTGGCTCTTTGTCCGTGTCCGCGAGGGATAATATAGAGGAGTTGTGAGCTGCAGCGGAGCCTGATGGCACCATAAGCAAGGGCGGGCACCGCAATGCTCCATGAAGGCCAACACCTCCACGTCGTCTTTACCATCGCTCTACAACCTGAAAATGAACTGGAGCAACAACACACCGAAGTGCGTAGAGCTGTCGAGACGCGCTCTGTCCCAATACTAGATCGATGAGTGCACTCATTTGTATGCTTTGCCTTAAAAGCGTTGTGTGTTCTCGTATTCCTGCATGGTGCGTTTGTGTATCTCTAATCTATAATGAATTTTTTACTCCTGTGTACAAGTCCCCTCAAGGGAGTACCCTGAAGTGGATTATCATTCAGCCCATCGTGAAGACTTGTCGATATTCGGTAGGATTCTCGAGCTATTATTATAACATCAAACGCCTGGAAAGTTCACTACGCCAGCTGTCAGTAATTTTTTAAAATGAAACTGAACCTCGCTGTTGGAATCACCTGAAATCAGCCAATGGTGTCATATCCCTAGTTTAATACATTTCTGTGTACAATTTTTTCTGTTTGTACGATTATCTTGGCAAACAACTGAATTGAGCTTGTTATTTGCTTCCGTACCACGGAGTACCTCATTTACCTCGACTAGCTCTCTGCTCTCTCCTGTCCTCTCCTTGTCCTTGCGTTGCCTTCCTTTATCTTGCCCTGCGTTGCTGTCCTGTACCTTTCCTTGTCTCGCCTGGGAGGTGCGAACAACCATCTCTGCTTGTGCAAAATCGGCTCATTTTTGCCGGCATCTTAGCAGAAAATGATCTGGCTATAGGAAGGAATTCAAGTGTCCATGCCCTGAAATCCGTGAGATTTATTTCACTCAAATATTCCAAGTATTCTGTTCTCAATCTCGAACTTCTTGGCTTTACCTCGAAATTTTGCAGTTCAGTATTGTAGTCGTCTAAACTAGGTTGCTTTAATTTAAGCATAAATAAGTAGTTAAATTGGTAATAAGTATTGTTTTTCTGAGTCTTTCTTTGTAAGTGGGATTGATTCTCTCAAAGCTTGTCGCATTGTTTAAGTGGCTGAGAAATTTCAATACGAACTATGGATGTAAACAGTTCAGTAGGCAAGTTTTGTCAGCTAGGGTAAACTTTTCTCAAATTCAAATTACGTTGATTTAATAAACTCATTCCTCACTGATTTTCACTTGTTCACAAACTTGGAAACTGTATCGCCCAAGACCTTTAAATATAGCCTATAGACCATTCTTCATGATCTCCAGTGAGCCGTGGTTCCTGCTGGTCCTCAGGCATCGGTCTGTTGTCTTCGTTGTATGGGTTAGGACGTTCAGTGGATATGCGCTCTCTAGATCATGTTAGTTCTGATCGATACCTCGAAGCAACTCATTTGCGATCACTGCACTGTGAAGTATGAAGTATTGCCGAGAGTCTGCTAGTTCGGCACCTACGTTCGCAGCCAAAGGGTTCACACTAGTCTTTTAAAAAGTGTTCACCCTCCTGTGTTGAGGATCAACATTCAATTCACCTTGGTGAGGGAACGGTTCTCATCGTTCTCTAAATATCAGACTTGAATTCGTTCCGGTAATTTTTTGTATTTGATTCAATCCATTCTTTATATGTTTCTGTCGTACTGGAAATTATCTGGTTCGTTCCTTATTGATTCGTTTGACGAAGCGTTAGATCAGGAGATATTTTGATAGTTCCTGTGAATATGGGGCCATCCGTTCAGGGATACAGACAATTTCATTCGTTCCCAAGTGATTCGTTCGAAGAAGCGTTAGAATTTTCACAAAAATTCAGACATGTCGTGGGAATATGAAGCTACCCGTTCAGTGGCAGAGAAAACGCCATGGTTTGGTGCTAAGAAGCGTTAGAAGCTCAGCGACGATGTGGATGCTTGGTGTGGACCTGAAGCCAGTCACCGAGTGCGGCGGCCGCGTACGCTAATGTCATCAGCGCTGCCCCGACCTTGGCCCAATAGAGCCAAGTCCCACAGTCCGACACGCGGAGCAACGAACGTCAATAATTAAAGGCGCCTCGGGTGCACTTGCCAACCTATAAATAACGATCTAGAAATATTCTGTGACGAAACACGCACGCTCTTCGCCAGGCCTTGGTGCTCTTTGCGTCGTTATATCCCATGGCGTAGAGCAGTTGGGGACCTCCCACCATATTCCAGTTGTGATTTTGGTTGCAAGTACAACGCTTCACTTCGCTTTTTCCTCTTCTTTCTAGGACTGCATAGCCGGTGTGTGGACAAAGCCAGTATGATGTAGCGCTGCTCCCATTCAAGCCCTTACCACTGCAAAGTAACGAAGCACGTTTCTGTGGGTGTCAGAGTGGATTCTCACCTTTTGTTAATGAAAATAATACTGCCACTCGAATACGAATGTTTCCGCTCCCTGTTTATTCTCCTGAGAGTATATGATGCGGGAGACGGAAGGATAATGAAGTT
The DNA here is from genome assembly GCA_014899125.1 of Orchestia grillus. Taxonomy (NCBI): domain Eukaryota; kingdom Metazoa; phylum Arthropoda; class Malacostraca; order Amphipoda; family Talitridae; genus Orchestia; species Orchestia grillus. The sequence continues at coordinate 8,908 of VOMN01065869.1, read as the reverse complement.
CAATCGTAAATAAAGAAGAAAAATATTGCAATGCTGACGCTGTGTCTGTAATCTGATTAGATACGATTTAAGTTTGTTAGGTGACGTAGTAAATATTCACTTTGAAATCGCCGAGAGGTTTCCGGACAACACAGCAGCTAAAATTATTGTAAGAACATCTTTTTTTAATGCATTACGTTGTCACTTGTTTGGCTGCTGGTGTTTGCTCAGGGAATCTCGTCTGAAAAGGAAGCTCGGAGTTCTTACTTTAATGTGAGAAACGGAGACGTTTTTGTCACTGAAATAGTAACTCAACAGAAAAGATTTGAACAAGAGTTTTGATGCCACTACGAGGTGTTAGGACGTATTGCTGGGAAAAATTCATAAATACTAGTTTTACGATTCATTTTTTACTTGGTTTATTACTTAGTTATACATTTTCCAATCGGCGCTACAATTTTCGTTCCAGATATTTGCTTTTTCCCCTTTACCTGATGTTCAGTAAAAGATGTTGCTGGTGACAAGTAAAAGCAGCTCAGTAGCACCACTTCGCAGCACTTCTGACCGCGAGAATGTATCCTAGGCATCATGCCCATAGGCAGGACCAGTACGATGCGTGAAATAGAGCTGGGTTAAAAGAAATATTTGCAGTTCAAAAATAATTTTTTACCCCTAAATTCATTTAATCGGTAAACATTCGTCATTCTTATGTACTTTTGTTGAAATTTTAATTTGTACAACCTTTTTGAAACGGTTTTAGCGCCAGATATATGAAAATAGATTTTTCGACTCCATTTTTAGCTGATGTTTACTCTAATGCTGTTGAGTGTTTTTGTTTGTTGGTCACTGGGAAAAAATGATGCAGTTGGTAGGGACGATTTCGATCTTGTTAATTAAAGTTTGCCGGGGATTATTGTTTCAACGGTTATTGGAATCGAGGCCTTTCGAATGGATCATATTTAACACTAAGTGCGATTCTCCAAACGGAAAATTTCATATCGACAAATATCTCCGCTGTGAATGTAAAAATCAAGGATTTTGTTTTCACAAATTTGGCTATTCTATTCATTTTCTTTCTATTCTAAAGTAGCTTATTCGAGTAATGAACACAAATTTCATGAACACTTACAAATTTGTATTCCTATGTGTTAGCCCTTTGGTTACGTTAGGTTAGACGATCGCGTGTACCACATATGGCGCACGTCGCACTCGAAGTGTTAATCATTATCTTTTTGCATTTAATTCACTTTAGTGCTCGATGTTTTTCGGTTGATATACGCTCAGTAAAATGTAGTTACTAATTATCAGGAATGTCAACATCAAATTTGGAAGTATAAGGGTCAGAATTCAGTCAAGTTTTGGCTGGATCTAATGGGTGCGCTTTTTCACGGTTAAGTTGATGCGTAGGTTGAGAAATTTAGTTTCGCGATCATGTAAGTGGAATACAGATACTGAATCATGTATTTGTCTGAGAGCAGTTCGCGTTCACCAGACGAAAATTATCGATGCTTGCGGTTCAAAGTCACTTATTTTTGATCCCTTCCTGTGAAGATGGACGTGCATGTGTCAAGGTCTTATCAGATAACACTGACCTATCAGTCTCCTTATCTCCTGCAATCTCATTAAGCTTCGCCCATTGTTCATGATCTCCACGGTGTGTTTCTCTGATCTCTTGTTCCATTTCCTCCCGTTCGAGTTTGCGTCACGTTCGTGTTTTTTTACAACCATGTGTTGATCTTAACAAGATTAGATCGATTTAGTCGAGACTTTGACGGTAGAACTAGCAGNAGGGTTTGGTTTTCTATAAATGGGCTAAATGTAACTCATGTTTACGGGTTTTAAAGAAAGACAATAATGGGTATTAATTTTACTACGGTGGTACATAGATATGCTATTTTCAGGTTTCTATTGCCCTATGCTTGCGCTATAACAATACCTACTACTGCAAGTTTCATGGTGTGGTACCCATGAAACACTGACAGTAGAACGTGAAATGATTCGATTCACGTTGCTGTCATTTAGCTAGTCAGTCTCAGAACAAATAGATCAGCCTGAGCCCAGGTTAGACTCACGGTCTCACCAAACACCGTGAGGGCAGAAAGAACTCAATATCAGTGGACACTGGCTGCCCTCATTTAGATGGCAAGTCGCAGAACAAATTGACCAGCTTTAGCCCAGGTCACACTCAAGGCTGCAGCGCCGACCTAGCGTACTTCCTCAAGCGGGAGCAAATAACGACGCACAAATTCCTTCTTGATCACGACTTGGACCTTCTACTGCACCTCGTATCATGTTGGGTGCAGCTCCCTAAAATAATGTAGTTCTTTTGGCAGTTGTGCTTAGGAATTACTTTGGTGTAACACGGGAAGACCTTGGTGTGGTGAAGATTAACTCCGGGGAAATCTCGTATGGTGTTTAGTCGCCCAATTTTTGCTTTATTAATGTTCGTAATTCGTGCATGGTGTCCAAACAAACCAGTTTTGACAACTCCCGCAGACGAACGCAGAGTTGCGAGAGTTTAAACGAGAGAAGCCTTGGATGCCTCGTTTTGAAAGCATTACATGAATATTTGCAATGAATGCATTTAGCCTGTATCCAGTTCATGCACTGTGTTCTACTGTGTGGGAGCTAACGTAAATAAGCTACGCCGGAATAGCAATACGAAACGTTCGTGCTCACGCTTGAAGCTAAGCGGTCTCCTTCACAGCGTAAAAAGATCTTTCGAGCTCCATTCCTCGTTAGTGTGAGACGACCACGGATTCTTCAAAAAATTTTATCGATTAATCCTTCACCAAGCTTAATTTTTTNAACACCATTCCTCGTTAGTGTGAGGCGACCACGGATTCTTCAAAAAATATCTTAGAACCAGTAGAATTTTATCGATTAATCCTTCACCAAGCTTAATTTTTTTCGCCGCACCGTCGATAATCAAGTATCCGGTGGCGATATCTGCGATTGAGCATCCAAAGTTATGTATGGTTATAGAAATATATACGTGACGGCAAAGAAAATTTAGACTAAGAGTGCATTCAATTGGATCCCTTAACCATGCAACTCATCGAGTTCATATGAAGGTTCTGGGTTACCGAAGAAATATCCTGTGCCCGAGTGAGAATGTAGCAACACGAGTTACGAACCCCTGCTGGACTAGACTGTTCATTGACATGACAATAACTGTGGTAGCTGCGCAAGCATTTGATCGTGAAGTATAAGAATGGATGAGACAAAACTTAAAGACTTATGGCGGGATAAATAACAAATATAATCACAATACGTAGTGTTCAGAGCCGTGAGGAATTAAGGATGAAGCTCCCTGACCAAGAAATATTTGTCGTATTAATACACAAGTAACCTGTTGAAGTAACCATCTAGTCTTCCGGAGTTTCCAGAGATGGTTAGTTTTGGAAACAACTCTGGAATTCCGAGCACTTAAAGCACGATAGGCGTCGCAGAACACCTTAGGAGACTAACGCGTCTTTCACTCGTTTCTTCAAGAAAAATTCCCTCGAGGACGGGTTAGAATATTTTTTATGGATTACAAGAAGGGTAATAGTAGAGGAGGGCGTTGGGCTGCCGGCCGCTATTATGCATGGCGGTTGCGAGGGACGGCGGTGTGCGTCTGTAGCTCGGCCGGTGCGGGAGTGAACAGTTAGGGGACGCAGCAAAAGCGTCGCCGCAGCGCGGCTGCTTGTGGCGCAGTCCTCGGTGCTGCTCTCTGGCGCCTCCTGCAGACCGCACCGCTGCTGCAGGAAGCGGTCACTCCCGCCCGCCTCTTCCTCCTCCTGCTCGTCTACTTAACCTTTTAACGCCCCACTCATTTTTCTGATGAGACTGCGGCTAGCTAAGTGCGAAATCTAGCAGCAGTCTTATGTGTGTTTGTAATACGACTGTTGTTAGCTTTGAACGAAAACTAGTCTTTTATATGAGACTGCAGCTAACTTTGTATGAAAACTATTCGTAGTTACAGTCTTATGTGTGTTTATGAGACGGCAGCTAACTTTGTATGAAAACTACCACTACCAATACTGTGCCACTGGTCCTTCGCAGTTCGGAGCCATTGAATTTTCATCAATGCTTAACCCATGCTGAGCACCGGAACTCCATATACTGTAGAGCCTTCAAAAACCGGGTCGATTTAGCTGCACGTTCGTACGTTTTATTTAGGTACGTTTAGGCGGCACCTATAATGTATAAACGCTTGTGAGGTTGCAAACAACGGGAAAACTGTATGCACATGTGCACGGTTTCAAAAGTTTTCAAATTTGCTAGGTAGTCTGCCGCTTGGAAAGGCTCATGCTCCTAGTTGTGGTTCTGCCATCGAACTGTGAAGCTTACAGAAAAATTTACTATTAAATCGCGCTCTCGTGTATGAATGATCTAGTCGTAAAATGTGAATTAAACGTAGCCAGCGTCGTTAGAACATATGATCAGGGCGTGTGGTTCCACAAGTTACTTCTATGAAGTTACTTATTGAGGGTGAGAAGAGTTTATTGTACATCAAGCTTATTGTCTAAAATGTGTTTAGTATTTACGTCTTCTTCTTTTGGAATATTCAACGAATCCCACTACTGATCTTTTGAATTGATATTTCCATGCTTCACTTGTGTCTTTATTAACTTGCGGTTATTTTACACTAATGTTCCGGAGGAAGTTAATGGAAAAATGACAATAATTGTGAGACCACTGTGTGTGGACGAGGTGTGGCATCCTTTAAATAACTTCGTTGGAAGAAAATCGTTCAGGATCCGCAATTTTATTATTAAACCAATTAATGTTATCTTAATCTAAGCTAATATTCAATGCTTATGTATTTTACCGATGTGGTAGTTATTAAATCGACTGATTTCAGCGGAGGTTGATCAGCAATTAAGAAATTTAATTTCAGAAATTTAAGTTCCGGCAATATCTGGGCGTTGCTATGAAAATAGTTCATGTTTGAGTTTTTTGCCCTACTTTAGGTGTTCTATATTATATTTGTTAATCTTCCAGTGTCTTCTCGCAAAATTATTATTCTAAATATGGTTTCTTAACCGCGAATTCAATATGTGTCAGCATTTTCCAGCACCGAAACACCCGTTCTTTAGACCTTTCCCTCTATGCTATGCCAATGAAAGTAAGTAAGGCTCAGTGTTGATTTCGTGTGCATGCTAGTTATTCTCTACGTTTTAGTGATCCTCTTGTTCAGGAAACAATTATGGCGGTGCATACCGAGTCTGCGACTGGTCTCGCTTCCTGGTTGTTCCTGAAACCCTCCTGCGGTCTGGGCTAATTTTTTATGCTCTAGTGAGTGGGGGGAAAAGACGCTTTTGTGCCGTGTGTAAATTATGTGCAGCAAGAAAGTATAGCTGTCCTCTTGCGCTGCGGCTTCGGTGGTGTCGGCTGCTCTGCTAGCGATACTCGGAACTTCCTGGCACATCGTACCTGCGGTGCCCTCTGCTGCTCTGTTGGTCGTGGTCTTGGTCGATTTTGGCGATTTTCGGAACTTCCTGGGACATCGTACCTGCAATGTCCCCTGGTGTTCTTTTTTTGTCTTAGTATCAATTTTAGAACTTCTGATGTAATCCTTGTCCCGACATTATTGAGAGAAAGCTTCCATGGAAGCTTACGTTGTACAATATTTAAATTATTAACGCTGATCACGTGTTGTTTGCTTTCATTTGAGTTTACATATTTGAGGGAACGTAAACACAGCTAAACTTGACCTAAGTGACGATGTAGCGCGAAGACGACTTGCCCTCTCCCCTTCCGAGTCTGCATTCGCGTAATTGATTCGTTTAATTAGAAAAATAGGATCTTGTATTTCATGGTTTTGGCTAAGGCGCTAATTCTTCGTGGGATAATTGTTCTACGTATAAATATTGCCCGTCGGTGGCGCAGTCTAACTTTTTCGCTGTCCCATCGACAAATTTGGGAAATAATTGATAAAAATTCTTGCGTCATCAAAATCCCCTGAGAAGACATAGGATAGGCCGTAGGCAATAGGGTTAAAGCTATTTGGGTTTGTCTATCGTGTGCTGTGGGACTGGCTTACCTAAGGGAGGGGGGCATTTTTAGGTTACCTCAGCTCTGGCTAAGCCTTTCGGACTTCTAGCTTTCGTGCCCACTTCGTGACTTTTCATTTTCATGCGTTCTTCCATGATTATTATTTATAGCTTTTTTCAAACTTGTTACTATGCGCAGGGGATCTTCTGTGGGAACACACGTGTGCATAGATTCCACGTTTTCTTAAGTCCATACTAAATGGTTCCTTGTTTTTGCTCTCTTGAGATCGTATTCCTTGTGGTATGGACTTAGGAAAACGTGTTGCTCCGACGAAAAAAGTAGACTTTAAAGGACCACGAGACATCCCTGAACAACGGAGGTGTTGAAAGTCTGGCTCGTGTTCGGGGTCCGCCGTGTCTACCTGAACAGTTCGAAACAGAACATGGCCGATCCGTATTTGGCGCTAGGGAAACCTCCGCATTGTGGTTTATTTTTAATTTGCCTTTCGTCAGACCTTAAACAGGAGAGTGACGGTGCTCTGTCAGGCGTTGAATGCGACGGGTTCTGCACGTCCATTTGGCAACTTTATTTAATGTACAAATTCTGCCTTTTTCAAGATCACGCACGTTGAATTTTACCTTTTGTGAAGAGGTTCCCTTGATTTACTTTCTTCAGCGCCGACAGAATACATCACACCTCTTTTGACTTATTAGCTCGCGATTGGGTCACAAACACGGAAACACCTGACTGATGACGATGTTTATGTGAACGAGCGGCCGCTTACGCGTCAAAATGGCACCCCAGGCCAACGAAGGAGTGCCTCGCAGGTGCGTCAGGTGCTGTGCAGTCTCTCTGCCTGCTGCTCCCCTCACCGACCGCTGCGTTACCTAGTGAAAGTCTCGCCATGTGAACTGCAGCAACGCCAACTGCGAATTCGGACATCGCTTCACCCTCGGTTCGTAATGAGAATCACAGCTTGGTGATGTGTTATTTCACCTTCCAAGTTTGAAGTGTTACATTGGGCATGACATCCATACGTCGTGTCTGGTAAAGACTTCGCTGTGTCTCAAGTTTGCTTAAGATGACTCTACTCGACTCGGGTGATTTCAACGCGGGGGAAAATTCTACTCGGCTTTGATGTAACTCAGTAAGAATTATGAGAATTGAAGAGTTTCAATTAACATTTATGTAGTGTGGCTGGTCGGAGGTGCATGTACTGACCCGAGTTGTCAACTCGACTTTGATCAAACTGAGTGAAGGTAAGAACTCTATTGGGCTGTGACCTGAGTAAGGACAGGAGTAGTTGAAGCGTTTCAGTTGCCGCACCACACCCCCCTGGTTGTGTGGCTGGTCAGAGGTCCACACGCTGACCCGAGTCGTGTGGTGTTCTCACAGCCGGCAAGCATTGGCCAAGCGTGCGGCGGGCCCATGAAAGGCTCCCCGACCTGGTCTTGCGTGTCTGAACTTTTTTGTGCGGCACCTGTCGCTTTTATTTGCTACGCCCTTTGTCTAAAGGGCTTCGTAACTCTAGAAATTTTCGGTGCGCGATGAAGAATTTGATGTCCTGGTAATGCGTACTTTTGGAGGGGTGGTGGTTAAGTCATCTGCCATCCTGAGTTTTAGGTTTACCACTCGGTCGAATCAGGTCTGCGGAGACGAGGAAACAGGGAATTGTGGTTCAATGGAGTCTGAGTGCGTGAAAGTACAAATTTAGCCACAATACCCTTGATGAGATTGATGTTGGCCCCCTCCCCCCCCCCTCCGATTTTTTTGTTAATTCGAACATACATTTTCTGAACACTACGGTTACGGTGTGTGAGGCTCATTCCTCTTACGTTCTTACGAGTCTGTTTTATTTTAGACCAATGTTTGAATAGGTAGACGAGGCAGGCTGGATGATGCGACATCATTTGAAGCATCCGTTCGTCCTCAATGACTCAAAAGCAGGACCCAGATCACTGCAGACTGATAGCGGAGACCGCTTTCTCTGCTCTCTTGATAACAGAACTGAGAAACAATTCGCAGGAGTTGGAAGCCTAAAATGTGGGCATTGAACATCAAAATGTTATTGTAAAGACTCGATTGTGAGCTGATGCTTTAGAAGTGGTCAAACCTTCAAAGAAATTCGGATGGTAACAACTTGTACAGCCGAGACATTCATGAACTGTAACTGCCCGTTCACAGTACCATATTTGCGAGGCCTCAGCGCTGAACGGTTTGTGCTCCCTATTGTAAACCTTCACTTTCTATTTACTGAGTAGTCGCTCAATGCGGCGGTCCGTTACGCGAAAGCTAAGTTGACATTAATAAGAAGAATGAAAGAGTAATTTCCTTCAACGACAGCCAAATTAGTTTCACGGTAAAGCTGCATTTAGCTTTAAAAAAAAACAGCTGCAGCTTTATGACACTGGACTATTCGGTCGGTAAAGGGTTATGCTTTAGGTTCGACTCTCCCGCCTGTCTTGGCTCAGCGGGATGTAATTTGCTCTCTTGGCCGTCGCCGGCGCTCAGGATTGGTTGGGTTGACATCATAATTTGATTGGAAGGTCGCACCTTTTTCCGACACGCTGGTTCAGCGGCGAGCCTCTAGGCTGACGTCAGAGGTCGATGCTGTCCACTTCTGTTGCTCACCTGCCGAGACCATTCATTGGCCGTGTGCGTCGCCTGTGTGGGGCTGGCGGAGACACACACATGGTGTACGTGTGTAACCGTGCACTCGAGGTGCACATACGTGCACCTTGAGTGCGTGTGAACCGCTGCAGTCGTACGCTTTATGTGCGCGTACGCTTGACTGGATGTGCTCGGCGCACAAGCACACACCTTTCGTGTGTTTGTGCTCATAATTGGCGTGTGTACACCAGTGTGCCCGCACGAGTACAAGCGAGCAATGCACCGCTGCTCGCTTACTCGCTCTGAACGTGTACACAAGAGCTCGTGTGCGAACGTA